>JAJPUD010020070.1:0-25391 GCA_023553655.1 Myrmecobius fasciatus
GCAGAACCAGGAGATCATCATACACAGCAACAACAGTATTACATGATAATCAATTCTGATGGACATGGCTCTCTGCAACAAAGAATTTTCTCAAACCAGTTCCAGTCGTTCACTGAAGAAAACCATATACACCCAGAGATAGGGATATGAAATATGGACTACAACATAACATAGTCATGATCTCTATTGATATTTGCTTGCATTGTGTTGCCTTTCTCTGATTTTCTTTTTTTTCTTGTAGATAGGATTTTTCTTGCATAACTTGTCAAGTAATTCAACATTATTAACATGTCATGGACTTCCTGCCATTTAGGGGAGGGGAGAGGACTGGGGGTAAAATTTGTAATGGAAAGCTTTGTAAAGATCAATGCTGGGGAACTACCCATACATATGTTATACAAATAAAAAGCTTTAATAAAAAAAAATTTTAAGTGCAAAAAAAAGATGCTACTGATCATTTTAAGAAAAACTCCATTTATTTTTATACTTTCTAGTGTTTTTAATGGGAATGAATACATGTGATTATTTTTGTAAATTTGTACCACTATGTATTTCTTTTTCATTTGATATATTATTTTTTATTCTTATGTCTCATTTACCTTTTAATATAAATGAAAATTTTTTAGCATCTGATTTATATTTGATACTTTCTCCAATTTATTCATTTTTACATTTTTTCAACTATTCAGTTATCATTACTAAGGAAATGAAAATTTCTCATGGAGGCAACTTTAGTGATGACAAAATATTTTGCTGTTCTAATTAATCTAAGTAATGTAAGAAACAAGCATTTTACCAACCATTCCACTGGCTCACTGATGAATCCAGAAAATGAATTTTATTTTATGTTCTCACGATCCTAAAATGCAAGTCCTTCCCTTATTTCCCTATTGACTGGGTACTATAGAGGTTACAGACTCTCCAAGGTACCTGGTTTTCTCACATAAGTCTCCACTCCTAATTACAACTCCTATTCCCTACATTTCAGTGATCCTAACCCTTATTTTCTTTTACCATTATTTGAGTGTGCATATACTTCTGCATCTACCAATAGCATGTTTCTTATTCTAATTTATGGCTTCCCTCTATAAGTCTCATTTCCTTACTTCCATGTCAATCTAACCTCCAATTTAAGTTTCGTTTCCCCATTTTCAAGTATCTCTGTGAAACTAAAACCTCATCCAACTCTCACAAGCAAAAAATAATTCTAATCCCACTTTTTCTTCTACAAAAAATCCTCTACCTTCACAAAAAGACCTCTTTCCTTATTCTAATGGCTCTATTATATCAAAAGCACCAACAAACCCAAATTTGCAATCCCAGAGTCAATTTCAAATCTTCACCCCTTATATCTAATCAGATTCTAAGACTTGTTGTTCTACCTCTAACATTTCAGCTGTCTATTTCCTTTTCTCCATTATCTCCACCCTTATTTAGACCCTCATTACCTCTTGCCTAAATTATTACACTAGCCTCTTAACTGGTCTTTCAAATTCTCATTTTTCCATCTCTCCACCACTCTACCATTTCACCATTACACTCTACAATCATCCTCCAAACAACAGTACTTCTTAAAGTGTAGATCTGATCATGGCATGCCCCTGATCAAAAGTTTCCATGTTCCTTCATTTGATCTGGGATAAAATACAAACTCTTCTGTTTGTCACTTACAGCCCTTCACAATCTGGCTCCAGTCTACCTTTCTGGATTCAATGAACAATAATATTCTTTTTCATGAACTTCATATTCCAGAAAAATTTTCCAATTTGCTTTTAATAACATAGCATGCCATCTCTCATCTCCTCCTCTTTGCATGAGCTGTGTCTTTAGCATAGAATGTAGTCTCTCCTCATTTCCACCTTTTGGAATATTTAGCCACTTGAAGGATTAGCTCAAGAGCCACCTCCAATAGAAGAACTACTCTGAGTTCCAAGGTTGTTAATGTCTTCCTCTAGAAAATTGTAAGACGTTTATTTTGAATGTTTTGAATTTATATTATTTATTATTATTTAGGAAGAAAGGGAGGAAGGGAGGAAGGGAGGAGGGAAGGAAAGAGTAGAGGAGGAGAGGAAAGGAGAATGGAAGGAAAGGAAGGAGGGAGAAAAGTAGGGAGGAAGGGAGGGAGAAAAAAAGGGAAAGAGGGAGGGAGGGAGGGAGCAAAGGAAGAAAAGACTTTAATCATAAAAAGTCTAGTCAGGTAAAATTATATTTGTTACTATTGTATATAAAGGTTATTTCCTAAAAAGCAAATTATCCTGTGAAGATATTAGCCCATCAGGTATTCAACCTGGATTAAACAACCATGATGTCTCATCTTTATTCCTTTTCTATATTCTGATATCTCTAGCACCATTTAAGAGACAGTTTTAAATGCTGGTGCTGTTGCTGCTGGTGGTTTTAGTTCAGCTGTTTCAGTTTGATGGTAGCACACTAAATTAACTCTGAATAGAGACAGTGAAATTAATTCTCACTATACCTCTCAGTCATCCCTTACTATAGCAGCCACTGTATTTGAAATTAAAAATTGTCTGTGTCCCACAAAAATCCCTGTACTTCACCGTATTTTATTGTGAACTGTTAAGCCTAGCGGTGCAGAATTATGAAACTCAAGTTTTAAAATGGGCCAAATTATCTTTACCTTGTCTGTATTTTTCTGCTGTATAACCCTTGTATTTGCAAAAACAAAACAAAACATCTCTTAATATTTTTCTGGACTGGAAAACGAAGTATTCTTTTCAAGTTGAAGAGAAACAAGTTTAGCGTACTGAACTGGGTTCTAATCTCAGTTTCACCACTAATTTACTCTTTGACTTTAGAAAGCTGTTTGTTAACCATATATTAACAAAATGACAACAGCTTCTGGCTTCTTGTTACAAGACTTTCCTAAAAAGCAAAGTGGAACAACCAGAATTGAACCCAGAATATTGTGCTTAATAGTTCTACTATGCTTAGAATAGTTCAGAACACAACTAGAGGATATCTTTAGTTCTGGAGTTAACAAGTTATAAAGGATATTGGCAAAATGGGATGGAGGAAGGTAACCAGAATGATGTAAAACAAGAAACCATGATATATGAGGAATGATCCAAAGAATTCAGGATACTTAACTTCACAATAAGAGAAGTCTTCATGGAGATATGACAGTTGTTTCCAAATACTTCATAATAGCATTGCATCATAGACTCATTGTAGAAGGGGTCTTAGGGGTTATCTAATACAACAGCCTCATTTTATAAATAAAGAAACTAAGTCCTGGGGAAGTTAAGTGATTTGCCCAAAGTCATAGAGGTGAAGAGACAAGATTTGAACTCAGATCAAGTTGCTGTATATGGAAAAGTGCCCAGAAGTGTTAATGAAGTTCCAATTCATTTCAACACATATTCATTAAAATATATAATCGTGGAAAGATTATTGTCTATGGAGTAAGAAAACTTAAGTTCAAATCCTCCTTCTGACACTAAATACATATTTCACTTTGGGTAAGTCATAACTTCCCTGAACCTCAGTTTCCTCATTTGTAAATGGATGGATTTAAACTAGTGAGAGATACTGAGCTTTAGCATTAAAGTTACAATTCTATAATCCTGAGAGTTTGCTATGTGCCATGCACTGTTCTAGATCCTAAGGATACAAAGAGAACAATGAAAACTATTCCTGCCTTCAAGAGGATGCAAACAACTTGCCCACAAAAAAATAAGAAAATTTAAAATCAACAAAAGAAATTTTAGGTGATGAAAAGAAAGAACAAAAGTGGTAACTGGGAGAATCAAAAGACCTTATGTGAAAGAGACCCTGAAATGGAGCTAAGTGGAGGTAAAGAGGAAAGATATGGCCCTATATGCCACTGTCCACACCAGCTTCATTTGTTAGAAAGTTCTATTCCTTTTCCCAGGGCAGAAAATCTTTAGTCACAGTGAGTGAGTGACTCAGCATTCTAATTTTTTTTTAATTAATACTTTTTATTTGCAAAACATATGTATGGGTAATTCCTAAACATTAACCCTTACAAAGCTTTCTGTTACAAATTTTCCCCCCCTACTTCCCACCCCTCCCCTAGATAGCAGGATATCCACTACATGATAATTATGTTAGAATACTTAAATCGAATATATGTATAGTTAATTGCCACACATCATTTTTTTGTTCAGGACAAATCATATCTATAAGAAAGAATAATCCGATAAAGGAAATACAATGCAAGCAAACCTCAATAGAGAACATGAAAATGTTATGTTGTGGTCCACATTTCACAACCCTCTCTCTGGGTGTATATGGCCTTCTTCACTGAACAACTGAAATTGGTTTGAAGCATTTCATTGTTAAAGAGAGTCATGTCCATTAGAACTGATCCTCATATAGTATTGTTGTTGCCATGTACAACGATCTTCTGGTTCTGCTCATCTCACTCAGCATCAGTTCATGCAAGTCTCTCCAGGCCTCTCTGAAATCGTCCTGCTGGTCATTTCTTACAGAAAAATAATATTCCATAACATTCATATACTATAATTTATTCAGCCACTCTCCAATTGATGGGCATCCCTTCAGTTTCCAATTTCTAGCCACTACAAAAAGGGCTGCCACAAACATTCTTGCACATGTGGGGCCCTTTCCCTCTTCTAAGATCTCTTTGGGATATAGGCCCAGTAGAAACACTGCTGGGTCAAAGGGTATGCACAGTTTGATAACTTTTTGAGCATAGCTCCAAATTGCTCTCCAGAATGGTTGGTTCCGTTCACAGTTCCACCAACAATGTATTAGTGTCCCAGGTTTCCCACATCCCCTCCAACATTCATCGTTATCTTTTCCTGTCATTTTAGCCAATCTGACAGGTGTGTAGTGGTACCTCAGAGTTGTCTCAATTTGCATTTCTCTGATCAATAGTGATTTGGAGCACCTTTTCATATGATTATAAATAGTTTTAATGTCATCATCTGAAAATTGTCTGTTCATATCCTTTGACCATTTATCAATTGGAGAATGGCTTGAATTCTTATAAATATGAGACAATTCTCTATATATCTTAGAGATGAGACCTTTATCAGAACCCTTAAATGTAAAGATGATTTCCCAATTTGAGGCTTCCCTCCTAATCTTGTCTGCATTAGTTTTGTTAGTACAGAAACTTTTAAACTTAATATAATCAAAATTATCTATCTGGTGTTCAATTAAGAGTTCCAGATCTTCTTTGGACATAAATTTATTCCATCTCCACAGGTCTGAGAGGTAAACTATCCTATGTTCCTCTAATTTGGTTATAATATCACTCTTTATATCTAGATCATGAACCCATTTAGATCTTATCTTGGTATGTGGTGTTAGGTGTGGGTCCAACCTTAATTTCTTCCACACTAGTTTTCAATTATCCCAG
This sequence comes from Myrmecobius fasciatus, assembly GCA_023553655.1. Classification (NCBI taxonomy): domain Eukaryota; kingdom Metazoa; phylum Chordata; class Mammalia; order Dasyuromorphia; family Myrmecobiidae; genus Myrmecobius; species Myrmecobius fasciatus. Next base: position 5,369 of record JAJPUD010020070.1, read on the forward strand.
CAGTTTTTGCCGAATAGTGAGTACTTATCCCAAAAGCTGAGGTCTTTGGGTTTATCAAACAGTAAACTGCTAACGTTATTACCTGGCTTGTCCTGATATCTTATTCTATGCCACTGATCGACTGCTCTATTTCTCAGCCAGTACCAAATGGTTTTGATGACCGCTGCTTTATAATATACTTTTAGATCTGGTACAGCAAGGCCACCTTCATCTGTCTTTTTTTTTTCATTAATTCCCTTGAAATCCTTGACCTTTTGTTCTTCCAAATGAAATTTGCTACTATTTTTTTCTAGATCTGTAAAATAATTTCTTGGGAGTTTGATTGGTATGGCACTAAATAAGTAAATTAGTTTGGGTAGTATTGTCATTTTTATTATATTCGCTCGGCCTACCCATGAGCACTTAATGTTTTTCCAATTGACTAGGTCTGATTTTATTTGTGTGGAAAGTGTTTTGTAGTTTAGTTCATATAGTTTCTGACATTTTCTTGGCAGATAGATTCCCAAATATTTTATGCTATCATCCGTTATTCTGAATGGAATTTCTTTTTCTATCTCTTGCTGCTGAACTTTGTTGGTAATATATAAAAATGCTGATGATTTATGTGGATTTATTTTGAATCCTGCCACGTTACTAAAGTTGTGAATTGTTTCTAGTAGTTTTTTAGTTGAGTCTCTAGGGTTCTCTAAGTATACCATCATGTCATCTGCAAAGAGTGATAATTTGGTTTCTTCATTACCTACTCTAATTCCTTTTATCTCTTTTTCTTCTCTTATTGCCAAAGCTAACATTTCTAATACAATATTAAATAGTAATGGTGACAGTGGGCAGCCTTGTTTCACTCCTGATCTTATTGGGAATGGTTCTAGTTTGTCTCCATTACATATGATGCTTGCTGATGGTTTTAAGTAGATGCTACTGATCATTTTAAGGAAAAGCCCATTTATTCTTATACTCTCTAGTGTTTGTAATAGGAATGGGTGTTGGATTTTATCAAATGCTTTTTCTGCATCTATGGAGATAATCATATGATTTTTGTTAGTTTGGTTATCGATATAATTGATTATGCTGATAGTTTTCCTGATATTGAACCAGCCCTGCATTCCTGGTATAAATCCTACTTGGTCAAGATGTATTATCCTGGAGATAACTTTCTGTAATCTCGTTGCTAAAATCTTATTTAAAATTTTTGCATCAATATTCATTAGGGAAATGGGTCTATAGTTTTCTTTCTCTGTTTTCACCTTGCCTGGTTTAGCTATCAGTACCATATCTGTATCATAGAAGGAATTTGGTAGTATACCTTCTGTCCCTATTTTTTCAAATAGTTTGTATAGTATTGGTAATAATTGTTCTTTCAATGTTTGGTAGAATTCACATGCAAAACCATCTGGCCCTGGAGATTTTTTTCTTAGGGAGTTGATTAATAGCTTCTTTTATTTCTTTTTCTAAAATGGGGCTATTTAAATAATTTATTTCCTCTTCTGTTAACCTCAGCAATCTATATTTTTGTAGATATTCCTCCATTTCATTTAGATTATCGAATTTATTGGCATAAAGTTGGGCAAAGTAACTCCTAATTATTACTCTAATTTCCTCTTCATTGGAGGAAAGTTCTCCCTTATCATTCTTGAGACTAACAATTTGATTTTCCTCTTTCCTTTTTCTGATCAAATTAGCTAAAGGCTTATCTATTTTGTTGGTTTTTTCATAAAACCAACTCTTAGTTTTATTTATTAATTCAATAGTTTTCTTATTTTCGATTTTATTAATTTCTCCTTTTACTTTTAGAATTTCCAATTTGGTATTTAATTGAGGGTTTTTAATTTGTTCTTTTTCTAGTTTTTTTTTTAATTGTAACCCTAATTCATTGATCTTCTCTTTCTCTATTTTATGCAAATAAGCATCTAGAGATATAAAGTTACCCCTTATAACCTCTTTAGCCGTATCCCACAAATTTTGGTATCTTGTCTCATTATTGATGTTCTCCTGGATGAAATTATCGATTGTGTCTATAATTTGCTCTTTCACCCATTCAATCTTCAGGATTAGATTATTTAATTTCCAATTAACTTTTGGTCTATTTTCTCCTGGCTTTATATTACATGTGAGTTTTATTGCATCATGATCTGAAAAGGATACATTTACTATTTCTGCTTTTCTACATTTGATTTTGAGGTTTTTATGCCCTAACACATGATTAATTTTCGTATAAGTTCCATAAACCCCTGAGAAAAAAGTATACTCCCTTCTATCACCATTCAATTTCCTCCAGAGATCTGTCATACCTAACTTTTCTAACATTTTGTTTATCTCCCTGACTTCTTTCTTATTTATTTTGTGGTTTGATTTATCTAATTCTGAGAGAGCAAGGTTGAGATCCCCCACTAGTATAGTATTACTGTCTATTTCTCCTTGCATCTCTGTTAGTTTCTCCTCTAGGAATTTGGATGCTATACCACTTGGTGCATATATGTTTAGTATTGATACCACTTCATTTTCTATGGTACCCTTTAGTAAAATATAGTTTCCTTCCTTATCTCTTTTAATTAGACCTATTTTTGCTTTTACTTGATCTGAAATAAGGATTGCTACCCCTGCTTTTTTCTGTTCACTTGAAGCATAAAAGATTGTGCTCCAGCCCTTTACCTTCATTCTGTATGTATCTCTATGTTTTAAGTGTGTTTCTTGTAAACAACATATTGTAGGATTCTGGCTTTTAATCCAGTCCACTATCCGTTTCTGTTTTATGGGAGAGTTCATCCCATTCACATTCACAGTTAAAATGACTATATCTATATTTCCTACCATCTTATTTACCCAAAGTTATATTTTTCTCTTCCCTTTCCCCTTACTCCCTTCCCCCCTCCCCAGTATTTTATTTTTGATGACCACCTCCCTCTAACAGTCCTCCCCCCTTTAGAACCCTCCCTCTTTTATACACCTTTCCCCTAATCCTTCTATTAATTTATGCCTTTCTTTTCCTCCTTTCCCTCCTACTTCCCTATACAGAGGGCCAAGTTTTACCCTGAAATCAAATGTGTCTGATATGTTCTTTTAGAGCCCAATCCAATGAGAGTAAGATTTACACAATACTCATCACCCTCCCTTCTTTCCCTCAATTATATTAGATTTTCTATGTCTCTTCATGAGACTTTGCCTTATTTTACCTCTTTTTTTTACTTTATTTTACCTCCTTTCCCCTCCCCCCCCTTTTTTTACAGTATGATATACCTTCCACCTCTAATTTCTTTTTGATTATTATCAAAGTAAAATCAAATTATACCCCCATTCTTTAAGGATACCCCTAGTAGATATATAGTTCTTGAGAGTTCTTTCCTTTTTACCTTTTTATGCTTCTCTAGAGTTCTGTGTTTGGAGGTCAAATTTTTTGTTCAGATCAGGTCTTTTCATTAGAAATAGGTGAAATTTTCCTGTATCATTAAATGACCATCTTCTTCCCTTGAAGATGATGCTCATTCTAGCTGGATAGCTTATTCTTTGCTGTAATCCAAGTTCTTTTGCCTTTTGGAATATCTGATTCCAAGCCCTTCTATCCTTCAATGTGGAAGCTGACAGATCCTGTGTAATTCTAATGACAGTTCCTCAGTATTTGAACTGTTTTTTTCTAGCAGCTTATAATATCTTTTCCTTGGTGTGATAGTCCTGAAATTTGGCCACGATATTCCTTGGGGTTTTAATTTTGGGGTCTCTTTCAGGAGGTGATCGGTGGATTCTTTCAATACCAACTTTGCCTTCTGATTCTAAAACATCAGGGCAATTCTCTTTCATGATTTCCTGGAAGATAGCATCAAGGTTCTTTTTTTCATCATGACTTTCAGGGAGTCCAATAATTCTTAGATTGTCTCTCCTGCATCTGTTTTCCAAGTCAGTTGTTTTTCCTAGGAGATATTTCATATTTTCTTCTATTTTTTCATTTTTTTTGTTTTTGTTTGAATGATTCTTGAAGTCTTATTGAGTCATTCATTTCTGTTGCCCTGATCTCAATTTATTTCCCCATTCTTCTTCTAGCTCTCTTTTGAGATTCTTAATGCAATCATCCAGGTAAGCCTTCTGAAAGGGAGACCAACTTAAGTCTGCCTTTGTGGCTTCATCTGGGATTGTTTTCATAATGTCAGGATCTGGGGACTGTTCTATTTTTTCTCCGTAAAAGCTTTCTATGGTGAGAGCTCTCTTCTGCTTCTTGCTCATGATTTAAAGTTGGGATATTGGTCAAAAGCCGAGAAAACTGCAACAATTTATATTTGCCCTGGGGCAGTTTGCCGAGTTGACTTCCGGTCTGAGGCTGGTTGGGCTAGATTTGCACCAGGACCACGTTTTCAGCTTTTCTCAATCCACCCCCTTCAAAAGGCAGATCTGCCAAAGCACCTGCCCGCAAGCAGAGCAAAGTGGCCCAGGCGTCTCCCAGGGGCTTCCTGGGTGCCCAAAATCCGCCCCTCTATCGCAGCCCTGACTTCCGCCCCGGCTGGAGTCTGATCGTGACCAGCGGCCGATTTCCCCTGAGGCTGACCTTCTCCGGAGTTCTTTCAAGGTAGATCTTTTATAGAAGTGCGTTGTAGTCCAAATGCTTGGCGAGGACCTCACTCGGAAACCAGTTTTAAAGCTTACTTTGTCTGGGTTGGGGGAATGTGGGAGGGAGTTCACAGAGAAAGCTGTCCGCAGTTCGCCATCTTGGCTCCGCCCCCGAGTCATTCATTTCAATTTGTTCAATTTTAATTTTTAAGGTATTATTTCCTTCAGTTATCTTTTTTAGCTCCTTTTGTAATTGGCCAATTGAATTTTTTGGTTCATTGCATTCTTTTTCCAATTCACCAATTTTGTTTTTCAGTGAATTGTTGTCTTTTACCAATTCACTAATTTTGTTTTTCAGTGAATTTTTGTCTTTTTCCAATTCACTAATTTTGTATTTCAGTGAATTTTTGTCTTTTTCTGATTCACCAGACTTATTTTCCAGTTTTTCACATTTCTGTTGCAGGGCAATGTTTCCTTCTTGCACTGCTCTCAGTTTATTTCCCCAATCTTCTTCTAGCTCTCTTTTGAGATTCTTTATGCAATCTTCCAAGGTAAGCCTTCTGAAAGGGAGACCAGCTTAAGTCCACCCCTGTGGCTTTATCTGGGATTGTTTTCAGAATCTCATGATCTGGGGACTTCTCTAGTTTCTCTCCATAAAAGCTGTCTATGGTGAGAGCTCTCTTCTTCTTGCTCATGATGTTTAGCTGAGGTATCAGTCACCAGCAGGGAATTCTGCTGCAACAGCAGCAGCAGACAGGATTTCAATTTGCCCTGGGGCAATTTGCCGAGTTGACTTCCGGTCTGGGGCTGATCTGGCTAGATATGCACTAGGACCACACTTTCAGCTGCTCTCAACCCACCCTTTATCAAAGGTAGACCTGCCAAAGCACCTGCCCGCAAGCAGAGCAAAGTGGCCCAAGCATCTCCCAGGGACTTCCTGGCAGCCTAAAATCTTCTGGTCCTTCCCAGCCCCGGACTTGCACCCCGGCTGCGGACTGGCGTCTGAGCGCCAGGAGCTGCTCGATCCCCCGCCCATCTAAAACTGACCTCAGAAGTTGTTTCAAAGTAGATATTTGATAGAAGTGCATTGTAGTCCAAGTGTATGGTGATGCCCTCACTCCAGAACCAGTTCGGAGGCTCAGTTTGTCTGTGTCTGATGGAAAGTCTCAGGAGCTTACAGAGAACGCTGTCTGCAGTTCGCCATCTTGGCTCCGCCCCAGCATTCTAATGTTTAATCAGTATACTTTACTGAATATTCCTAATTAATCAAAAACATTTATTAAGCATCTATTATTTGTGAGACACATGAAATAGACCTTGTCCTCAAAAAATTTGCAACAGTATAGCATTAAGGTTTTCAATGTGTTTTAGAAATATTTCATTCAATCTTCACAACAGCCTTAGGATATAGGTGTTATTTTTCCCCATTTTGCAGGTGAGAAAACTGAGGTTAAATAGAGGCAAAAGGATTTGGCCAAGGTCACACCGATAGTAAGTGCCCAAAGTCTGTATTTGAATTCAAAACTTCCTGATTTCAAATCCAATAATCTATCACTAAACTATGTACATGCACCTATTTAAGTACTTACAAAATAAAAATTAGGTTAAATAAGTGAACAAAGGGAATTAGCAACTAGGAGAATCAGAAAAGGAAGCATTAAAAGATAGTACTTCACTTAAATTTTGAAGGACATGAGAAATTCTTAAAGATTGAAAAGAGGAAGGGTTACATTTCAACCATCAGGAATAATCACACATTCTGAAGACAGAAAATAGAAATGGAGCATCCTATGTGGATAACAGCAAGAGATGAACACAGGAGCCCAAAAAGATGGTGTGATTGAAGTGAGGTGGCTATCTCCTGAATTTCCTCATTTCCTGCACCTCAAGACCCAAACAACTAGGCAGAGCAGCATGGTTGTTCATGATTTTTTAGGGTTCACATTCCTAATTAAACTTTTTAAAATATAATATAAACTATATTTTTACTGGGAGCCACAGAAATTATCATCAAATTATTCAGGTATTTTTGGTAGCAAAATAACATTGTAGGAGAGCCTCCCACAAACTAATGATTTGAATGAAAAGAACTGGTTGGGGGCAGCTAGGTGGCGCAGTGGATAGAGCACCAGCCCTGAAGTCAGGACAACCTGAGTTCAAATCTAGTCTCAGACACTTAACATTCCCTAGCTGTGTGACCCTGGGCAAGTCACTTAACCTCAATTGCCTCAGCAAAAAAGAAAGAAAGAAAAGAACTGGTTATTTGCCCTGATTTTAGATGGCAGAAGTAGAACCTATGAATGGAGGTTTTTTCCAGTTCACTATAAAAATGAATTTTTTAAAAAATAGAGCTGTCCCAAAAAATGGAATGGACTACCTTGTCAGAGAATAAGATCTCCATCACTATTCAAGCAGAATCAGAATAACCATTTATCAGAGATATTTTAAAAGGTATTTGTACATCAAATATATTAGCCTAGATGAAGTTTAAGTTTCCTTATAATTCTGGATTCAAAACATGTATCTCAGGCCTAATAAGAATCTAAATTTAACCTGCATCCATATATCTATATGAAGAAGTCAACAGCATATATGGCTTTGTAATCCTTGCAGATAACAGCTTATTGAAGCAACAAAAAAAAATGTGTTGCGATAAAAGAGAATCAAAAGCAAAATAACAGTGGAGACTGATGTCCATTCATTTGCCCATTTATCTAATAAACCATTAATTAAGTGCCTGCAATATACCAAGTACTAGGAAAGACGAAATAGATAATAAAAGATGGCCTCTTCCTTTATGGGATTTACATTCTAGCAGAGGAACATAAAATAAATAGAAACACCCAATCTTATGCCTACTATTCAGCCTTTGGGTTTTTGAAACTTTTCTAATTTTTTCTAGATTGATTCATAGGGGATTTATTACCACATCCATACTGGAGATCTCTTCAGCAATCTCCAGTAGACTATAAACTCCTTGAGATCAGGAACACTTTTATTTTCTTTGTGCTTAGCAAAGAGCTTGGCACATAATTAACACAATAAATTCTTGTTATGGAACAGTTTAGGGAGTCAGGAAGACCTGAGTTCAAATTTTTTGGACAACTAGCCATTTGATTCTGGGCAAGCCCCTTAATCCTTAGTAAACCACTCTAGTATCTCTGTCAAGAAAACCCCAAATGGCATCGCAAATAATTAAACATAACTGAAATGACTGAACAACAATAAAATGCCTGTTAATTTATTAATTGATAATTACTAAGATCCAGTAGACCTTGTATTTGAATATGCAATGTCACTTTGAGCACTGAAGGAAACCTCTACAATACAATGATGGAAAATACTAATAAGACTTAAAATGAAGAGTGAAACATAACAAGAGAGATAGATGATGTTTTGTGAGGAAAGTTTCATATTAAATGTCTCTTTCTCAATGAAGCCATCAATGATCAATACACATTCAAAATTCATCTTTCCTTTTCATAGATCTTAAATAATGAGTAGTATAAGTCTCAAATGAAATGATGAATATAAAGCACTTTGTAACCTTTATGTTGCCTTATATGCCCATTGTTCATTTATTTGTATTTCTATTTGTTCATTTATTTTCTACTGGTCTATAGTCACCAAGCCCACAACCTGGTGATGGCTTCATTCCCTTAGCCTTCTACTGCTTTCCTGTTGAACATGTGCCATGTTTTACAGCAATACAGGGGCATGTTGCTAAATGTTTAACCAACTGATTTTCTGTCCCTATCCCAATGACAAAAATGTATATAGACACATGTAAATTTAATGTTCATTATCAATGCTTTCTAAAATCCATTTAATACTGATAAATCGAGTCTTGTTTTATAGGGAATACTGATCTCTGAGGTGCAAAAGAAAACAACAGAAATTGAACAATTTTAACAAAGCTAACAATCAGCCCGCTGAGTTCACTGAGAGCAGAGCTGGTTTGAGTCCATACTCCCTTATCTCTCTTTCAAAAGACAGAAATAGTAGGTAAGGGTGTTCTAGGCATAGAGTACATATAGCATAAACAAAGACAAAGTGGTGGAAGATATAAGGCATGTCTTGGTACAATGACCAAAAATCTTATGTGGCAAAAGTGTTCCAAAATGTAAAAGAGTAGAGTGAAGTAAAGTTGGGAAGTTAGGGAGGTGCAAGACTGTGAATGATCTTAAATGGAAAAATTCTATTTAATAAATGAGCGCCTCTGAAGTATTGAATTTTGGGATTTGAGAGGAAAAGGTGGAAGAAAACCATGATTAGTTCTGTGCATGAGGAAGGTTAAAATGGCAGTGGGATTATATTCAATATAAGGTAGTAATAATAATAATATTGAAGTGGATAGCAGTATCTAACCATTAATAAGAAATGCAAGATATTTTCCTGACCAAGGGTCCCCAGTAAGTCAATCACAATTTACCAATTAAACATAGATGAAAGAGACTTTAGAGAGTATCTGTTATAGTCTTAATCACCTGTTTTATACATAAGCTAAGAGAGACCCAAAAAAAAGGCTAATTGATTTACCCAGCAGTCCTGAGATCTCAGACTGGATCTTCTAGTTCTCAAGTCAGTGTTCTTTCTATTATACCAAGAAGTCTTTCATAGTTAATCTGTTAGACAGAATAGGCTATAAATTATCCTTCTCCACAATGGTATTATTTTTTGTTTTTATTGTTGATGACAATAATGATGCTAATGTAATATTTTATCTCAAAGCCCCTCTGAGACTTTGAGCTAGTTATATCTATATATAAAATGGTCTGGAATGAAGTTAATCTGGGACAACAGACAATGATCTTGCCCCTTGGGATTAGTTTGTTTCTTTGTCTTTTCCCCCATTAATTCATCTATAATGAGAAAAGAGAAGATACTTTAAATTTCAAAACTGTGCAATTCTGTACACCAGAGATATTTAATAATTATTAAGCAAATAACCAATTACAAACTCAAATTTGCTCAATGGTTTATAGGGTAACTTTCAGAGATTAAAATTAGGAGCATAAAGAATACTCACCATCAGTTTTTTACATACATAGATCTTCAAACCCAAATGTCCAGGAATTTGAGGAGAAAAAAATTAAGCTTGGCGGTATTAGGTAGCTGGAAAGACCTTACTCCATTTACTAAAGAGTTTGATTCCTAATAATCTAATGTCGAGGAAATTAGAGGTTTTTTTTATAAGACTATGAAGGGAACATGAAAGATGAATACGAAGGGGAAAGTATTATTCAATTTCTAGAAAAGAAATTCTTCTAATTTTTAAAAAAGAACTATAGCATGGTGGGAAGGGTTGCGGATAACTTGGTCTTTAAACTAAAACAGCATGACTGTGTCTGCATTGCTTACAAGGAAGAGATAGCCAAAGGATTTTAGCTCATCCAGAAGCTGCAGTAAGTGCAGCAATATCCAGGGAATAGTATCTGATAGAAGGGAATCTAATAGATTAAGGTCCCTGTGGGCAGCATCCAACTGAGAGTACTTATCCATCTAAGCAGTGTTCAATCAAGCATCATCCAATGGAGCAGTGTCCAAGGGAGTCTACAAGATGAACAGGGAACAGCCCAGCAACAGCAGCACAATGACAACACTAACCATGAGTATCACAAACATGAGTGGCCTTTTCATATATGTGCCCTGGCAATATATGTTCCCTAGAATGCATCGTCTGTAAGGATACCCTGGCCACATGTGTCCCTTCCAAATGGATTATACAATCTAATTCCCTACATGTAACCACTCTTCTTCATAATGTTGTGTACACTTGGGAAAGAGCATATGCCCTAGGTTTATGAGAAATACATTTTATTGCTATTTTAACACAGCAATTGGCACAAAATAATTACTTCTTGATTAATTAATTCATTTATTATTATACCATTTCACTAAATGCCATTGCTTAGAACTATCTCTGTCTTCTGTCTCACTACTAAAAGTGAAGACATCACTGGGGTGATTGTGAGTATTAGTTGTAGGGAATTCCTTTCACTCAGTTTCTTAACCCTAGAATAGTTATTTTCTGAAAATCATACCCTGAGATCTGTGGTAGTGAGTTTGAACCCAGATCCTCAGAACTCTACATTCAGGACATTATTTACTGTTGCATGATCTCCATGAAAGACATAACTATAGTTCACAGCAATCCCCATCAATTCATAAGGTTGTTCTTTATTTTCATTTCTTTCTGTTATATTTTAACATTAAAATCATACAAGCATAGACTTAGAACTTAAAGAAAACTTAGAAGCCATCTAGTCAAACTGTCTTATTTTGCAGATAAAGAAACTAAATACCAGAGAAGTAAGTTGATTTATGCAGAATCATAAAAGGAGTAATAGAGCCAGACATAAGTTTTTGCTCAATTTAGGGACCTAATTGACCCATTAAAACTATGCCAACATGACTAACTGATGACCTGTCCTAACTAATTTTTGGTCAACCCCAACAGCTCAGCTGCCTATCTTTTTATGAAATACATAGGAAGTTTTGGAATACCCAATCATTAGGTCATATAAATAAGTTATTACTGACTGTTCTTCTTAAAAGGTATGATTGTAAAAGATCTTGTTTGTAATATAGCCCAATTCTCCTATTTGAATTGGGTATATTTATGTAAGCAATGGCACATTTGCAAAAATGACAATTATTAGAGTAATATCTTCTTACTAAAAAGAAAACATCAAATTGGGTTTCTGAAACAGTTAATTTATCTTGAGTGTCACCTTGATAGTCTCAGTAGTAGAATCTTTGGGTAGGAAATGCCATGACATTTGATCTACCATCATGGAGGCACCTTATGAGAACTCACTTCAAGGAAAGAAATTATTAAATACTTCCTTTACCAGGAAGAGTAGAATTAAATTGCTTTTTTCCAAAAATGAAATTATGATAGATGAGCTAATTAGCCTAGAAGATTTCCTTTTGGGGAGATGGGGGAAGGGATGAAATATTCATGCTACCCAAAAGTGAATAAATAAATGTACTAAGGGAGTATGGGTAATGGCAAAATGAGGAATATGATAATGCAACATAAACTGTCATTGGAGGGGCTATCATTAAACTGTCATTAGACAGCCTGTTAATGGAGAAAAAAATTAATAAAGAAAATAAATATGGCCATTCACATAAAGAAATAGAATCATCTTTTGTACATCTCAAGACACTATCTCAAGAGAGAACCATTATATGATTTTTAGAAGTAAAAGGCAAAGAGAAGCTTGTTCCTTATTTTAAAAGCAGCTATTTAAGAAGGTAAATCAGACATGTGATAAAAATAAGACCTAATCATTTAGCATCCCAAATGCTCCACTGGTAACCAAACAATTTTAAGAGAATGGAAGGAAGGATTTTAGTTCAATGGATAGACCCATTCTGGTAGATACATAATGGATATGGACAAGAATCACAGGAGATGAGAAGACATGTATGAATTATAACCTGGACTGTAAAAAGGAGGACTCATAGTGAGAACATGGATTAGTGAGAAAAAATGTTTAAATAAGCAAATTCATAAAAACTATCAGTGAACTCCATGTTATTTGTTTTTTTTTTTTGAAAGAATGAAATGTTTTCAGGTAAATGTTTATTGAAGCAATTTCTATTCTCATTCATTTAAAATTAAAATTACACACTGTTATATCTGTGCCCTGTTTATATTACTATTTTCATCTAATTTCAGATATTTATGGTTTTAATTTAATCCCACAATAGGGCAACATGGGATCAAGTTTAAATAATAAGCATTTTGCTAGGACCAACAAAAGTCCCATTCCATCATCCCAAACCTATGCTTAATCCATATTTCAATTTTCTTCTTCACCAAACTCTGTGAGGGAGCAAAGGTGCAAACAAGTAAAGAAAGGGATAACTTTCCATTTTACCTCCCTCTATGCTGTAATTTTTTCCTCCCAGAAAGGAAGTACTATTGAGCAATAAATTAGACATAAAATAGAAGGGAGCAGAAAGGAGGACAAAAGACCTCAAAAAAAATCTCAAAATTAATAATTTGGTCTACAAGTGTCCAAGAGGTATAAATGAGACCAAGGACAACAAACAAAATCAAATTCTCCAATCAAAGGCTCTACCAATCACTCAGGCCAACAGGACTAAATCCAAGAATGGATTTGACAGATCATTATTTCAGGAATTATGGTTATCAGTGGATTGAAGTGCCTGCCTCAGGAGCTATCACTGTTAGTAGCAATTACTAAGGAATATTGTGTGAAATATAACACTACTTTCCCTTTAAGATTTTATTTTAAATATAGAAATAGTTGTCTTTAAAAAGAAAGATAAAAAGAACCTAATTAGAAGAATAGGTCCTACATTACTAGCTGAGGTTTGCTACTTAACTGTCTCTATGACCTTAAGCAAATGGTTTCACTGCTCTGGGTTGAACCTTCATCAAGAAAATAATTATAATAGCTTATGCATGTATAATGCTTTATGATTTGCAAAACACTTTATAGATTTTATCTTAGTGATCCTCACAATAAGCCTGAGAACTAGGTGATAGTTGAGGCATAAAGAGCATGAAACTGAGGGAGGTTCAATAAATTCTCAGTTACCACAAATAAGTATTGGAGATAATATCTAAATCCAGATTTACCTGATGCCTGGTCTAGTACTCTATCCCTACACCATGCTGCCTTTCTATGATCTTCTGAACCTTGGAATGGTTAATGTCACAATCAGCTTTACAGCACAGACTGTTTTTAAACAATTTAGCTGAGCTGACTAGTGTCTCATAGAATAATCGATATATTATTAAATTATTATTCAATTAAATAATAATTATTAATAAAGCTGGAATCACAGAATCAAAATAATTTGGAAGTAATATTAGTATCTATATGGTCCAATTTATCTAGGAAAACAGTCTTTACTATAACATATCTGACAAGTGGTAGCCCAGGTTATGCTTGAAGATTTCCAAAGTTGGCAGTTTATGCCTTTTTGGTCAACTCTAATGGCTGAGAATTTTTTCCTTCCATCAAGCCTAAATATGCTGTTATAATTTCTATTCACTGTTCCTGATTCTGTTCTCTGGGACCATGCAGAAAAAGGATGATGATGGTGGTAGTGGTGGTAGTAGCAGTGGTGATGATGGTATAGATGGTGACATCTAGCACTTATAGCAGTCTCTAAGGTTTGCAAAGTACTTAACAAATATCCTATTTGGTTTTCATAACAACCATTGGAAAAAAGTCCTATTGCTATCCCCATCTTACAAATGAGGAAACTGAGATAGCCAGAAATTAATTGATTTACCCACAGTCATTAGCTAATAAAGCTGAGTTTGAACTCAGATCTTCTTGAGTTCAGGTCCTACACTCCATCCACTGTACCAAATCACTAGCTTAACATAAGAGACCTTCAAATACTTTTAAATAGCTATCATGCCCACATTCTCTGAGTCTTCTCTTTTTCTTGCTAAATATCCGTAGTACCTTCAAGTGGTTCTCATGTGACATGGACTCAAGGTCTTTTATCATCCCTTTTTCCCTTTTCTGGATGCTCTCCAGATTATTAATGTCCTTAAATTATGGTTCCCAGAACTGAACATAATTCTTAGTGTAAGTTAAAGAGCATCTAGTTCTGTTTTCTTTATGTTACAGTTAGGTATACTGAGCCCCAAGGTGAAACAAGTTTTCCCAGGTCACAAAGGGAGGAAGTAGCAAAGCCAAGATTCAAACACAGGTCCTGACTCCAAAACCAATACTCATAGAACTACAAAATGGCTTTGCCAACATTTCCTTCTATAACTACTAGGGATCAACTTTAGTTCTACGCCAGTGGCTCATTGTGATATGGAGACGGCTTTGTGAGCTCAACTAAAAGGTCATATCCAGGTGAAAAGTCTTCAAATAGAGTCCTGACAATAGACAGCCATCTGAAAACTATAGTAAGTTGTAAAAAGCTCATCTCCAGAAAGCTGGCTACTGGGTGATAAAAATTTCTGGTCATAGAAGCTTATGAAACAATTTATTAAGGTGTGGGAGGAAATACAGTTAGCACTAGTGGAAGAAATGCCAGTACTGATGAAATCACAGACCCTTGAAATTAAAGAACCAATAACAAAAGAACAAATGAGTAATCATACAAATTGTTGCACATTTTATTTAATTCAGTTCCAAAACTATCATAATAATCCAAATGGCTTTTAGTGACTGGTTCTTTGGATCTTAATGATCCAAATGGATTAGCATCTGAATTTAACTGTATGAATAATCATATTATTTATTTCATTATTTTAAATTTTATCAATATATATGTTAATATTGTTACATATGGATATTTAACTATATTAATAATAATAATAATAATAATAGATAAAAATGGTGTCAAGATCTTATAATTAGACTTCCTACACTCATAGGGAAGGAAGACATCAGTAAGTCTATCATTCCAAATAGCTTCTTGACTTGGACCCTTTGTTTGAAACTATCCTTAGAAATTCATTCCTTTGGGGTCACACAGAACCCATAGAATCTCAGAGATGGAAGATATGCCAGAGACTCTATACCTGAGAAAGAATACCCCCTAGGATATAACTAACAAGTGTTATTCAGCCTTGATTTTTAAGTTTAGTAAAGAGAAACTAGTTACTTAATGAAAAAACACATTCATCAAGCTTTAATGCTCTTGAAATCTACTGTTTGAAACTTTTCTGTCTTTGAGTCCTCTGTTTTAAAAAATTAGTAATCCACTGAAGGATACTGCCCTAGGGTATCATTAATTAATATCCCAACATTAATAATTTGGAAACATAATAAGATTAAGTTAGTCAATGAAGAACTTGGACAAGTCCATGATGCAATAAGAAGTTGAATAAAAAGAGTTCATAGGATACTAAAGATAAATTTTATATACTTTAAAATATAATTATAAAATTTTAGTTAAGGTTGGCCAGAATTGGCAGTACCAGGGACAGAAATTTCCAAGTGAAATTTTCCTCTACTAATACAGATTGACACTTTTACTGCAAGTTATAGTCATAGAGTTGCCTAGGATTGAAAATATCAGGGTCACAGAGCCAATATTTTTCAAAACTGGGACTTGAAGCCAGGTCTTTCTGGATCTAAGGTCAACTCTTTATCTACTATGCCATGCAGTCTCTAGTGCTTCATAGTCTTCTCATATAAGCATATGAGTGTATCTTCCTTTTTTCCATTGAAATAAATGGCAATTTGACCAAATTAGATTTCATTTCAGTAAAAATGGCCAAACTTACTGTGTAAAAAAGTAGATACAAATAGTCAATTCAAAATGCTATTAAGGTGATTCAGTTACTCCAAAGAAATCAATCATTATGACAAATCATGTGGCCTATTTAGATTATTATATTGAATACTTTGAATCTGAGACATCATCTGGACATACCTCTTCATGGTACAGATGAGGAACCTGAGGCCAAAAAGATTAAATCATTTCCCATGATCACACAACTAGTAAGTGGTAGAAATAGTGAGCAAACTCAGTTTTTCCAAATTCAGTAATTTCTTTTTGGTAGCACTACATTACATGGCCCTGTGGTCTCCACTGATAACTATCTGGGTATTTCCTATCTGTAAATAGTCATCTTAATGTACTATGATGATGCTCACCATAATCATGATGACTAGGATTCTCCAAAACATTTGAAAAAATTGATTTCATTGAAATCATTTCATCTGAGAAATCATGTGATTTTTGACCTCTTTCATTTCTTTTCTTTTTTTAAAAAAAGTAAAGCTTTTTGTTTTCAAAATATATACATGGGATAATTTTCAAAATTCACTCTTACAAAACCTTGTGTTCTAATGTTTCCCTCCCTTCCCCCCTCCTCTAGACATCAAGTGATCCAATATATGTTAAACATATGTGCAATTCTTCTATACATATTTCCACAAATATCATGCTGCACAAGAAAAATCAAATCAAAAAGAAAAAAAAATAAGAAAGAAAACAAAACGTAAGCAAACAGCAAGCAACAAAAAGAGTGAAAATACTATGTTGTAGCCCACATTCACTTCCCATTGTCCTCTCTCAGGGTACAGATGACTTTCTTCATCACAAGGCCATTGGAATTGGCCTGAATCATCTCATTGTTGAAAAGAGACACGTTCATCAAAATTGATCATCATAGATCAATTTTGATAGACATGGTTCCCTTCAACAATGATGAGATTCAAACCAGTTGTTCTGCGATGAAGATAGTCATATACATCCAGAGAGAGGCCTGTGGGAACTGAAAGTGAACCACAACACAGCATTTTAACGCTTCCTGTAAATATTTCCATGCATTTTGTTTTCCTCCTTAGGTTGTTTTTTTCTTCTTCTCTTTCTAGATCTGATGTTTCTTGTGCAATAAGATAACTGTATAGATATGTATACATGTACTGTATTTGTCATATAATTTATCCTATTTAGCATGTATTAGATTACTTGTCATCTAGGGGTGGGGGTGGGGGGCAAGAGGGGAAAAGCTTGGGAAAAAAAAAGTTTTTGCGGGGGCAGAGCCAAGATGGCGGAGTGAAAAGGTGACTTTCTGCCTCTCCTCCGATCTTCTCTCAAATCAACAATAAAATAAGCCTCTGAACTGATCTTCAAGTCAACGAACTCAGAAATATTTGGACACGGCTCTCTGGAGAACTTCATATCAGGTTAGTCAGACTCGGACAAAGAGACAAATAGACGATCCCTGTGCAGGCCGGAAGTGAGGGTGGGACTCAGCTCAGCTCACCCTGGAAGAAATTCCAAACTCCAAACTCCAAATTCCAAACACCTGGAGTTTATCTGAGGCACTCGGAACACTCTGCCCTGATTGGGGACAGGTGTTCTGGCAGACTTGCCTTGTTTAAGGAGTAATTCGGACTTAGTCCTAGCCCCCACCGGCCCAGCACCTTAAGTCAACTCGCCGAAGTGCCCCAGGGCAAAGCGTCTTCAGCCGAGGTTTTTTTTTTTTTTTCCCTACCTTAAAGAGACATCCACTCTGTCTAAAAAAAAAAAAAAAATGATGAAGAAGCAAAAGAGAGCTCTCACCACAGACAGCTTTTATCAAGGCAAAGAAACGACCTCAGATACAGAGGTTTCTTTAGACAAAAATCCAGAAAAAAACAGCAAAGAACATCACTGGTCCCCGTTTCAAAAGGCCTTTCTGGAAGACTGCATAAAGAACCTCAAAAGAGAGCTGGAGGATAAATGGGAAAATAAACTGAAATCAGTGAAAGAAGGATACAGTATCTTGCAAGAAGGATATGATACTCTGCAAAAGAGATATGAAAAAGACACCAATTTATTAAAAAATAAAATTAGTGAAGTGGAAAAAGAGTGCAGTGAACAAATTGGCCAGTTACAAAAGGAACTTAAAAAGGTAACTGAAGAAAACAACACTTTAAAAATAAGAATTGAACAAATGCAAGTGAATGACTCACTAAGACTTGAAGAATCAGTCAAACAAAAACAAAAAAATGAAAAATTAGAAGAAAATATGAAATATCTCCTAGGAAAAACAACTGACTTAGAAAATAGATCTAGGAGAGACAATCTAAGGATTATTGGACTTCCTGAAAGCCATGATCAAAAAAAGAATCTAAACACCATCTTCCAGGAAATCCTGAAAGAAAACTGCCCTGAGATTGTAGAATCAAAAGGCAAAATCACCATTGAAAGAATTCACCGATCACCTCCTGAAAGAGACCCCAAAATTAAAACCCCAAGGAATATCTTGTCTAAATTTCAGGACTATAGCACCAAGGAACAGATTCTGCTAGCAGCTAGAAAGAAACAATTTAAATACCAAGGATCAATAATTAGAATCACACACGATCTGTCAGCCTCCACATTGAAGGATCGAAGGGCCTGGAACCAGATATTCCGAAGGGCAAAGGAACTTGGATTACAGCCAAGAATAACCTATCCAGCTAGAATGAGCATTATCCTCCAGGGAAGAAGATGGTCATTCAATGATATAGGTGAATTTCACCTATTTCTAATGAAAAGACCAGATCTGAACAAAAAATTCAACATCCAAACACAGAACTCAACACATGCATAAAAAGGTAAAAAGGAAAAGACTCTTGAGAACTTTATTTTTACTAGGGGGAAACTTAAAATTTGGGGGTATAATGAACTAAATATTACTTTGGTAATATGAAAAAGAGAACCAGAGGGGGAAAGGTTGTCATACTTGGGAAAAGAGGGATAAAGTGGTAAAATAAGATCTTAAAAAAAAAAAAAAGGAGGTAGAAACAAGGTAAAATCTCTTGAAGAGTCAAAGAAAACCTAGTATAATTGAGAGAAAGAGGGGAGGGAGATGAGCATTGTGTAAATCTTACTCTCATCAGGTTGGGCTCTAAAAGTGTATCTCAGACATTTGATTTCACATAGAAACTTGTCTGTTACTAGAGGGCAGTGGGAGGGAAAAGAGGAAAAAGAAAGGAATAAACTATTAGAAGGGAAAATAGAAGAATCAGGGGAAAGGAGTTTAAAAAGGGGTAAGGGATCTAAAGGGTGGTGGATTGTTTGGGAGAGGGGGTCATCCAAAGCAAAGTACTGAGGAGGGGGGAAGGGAGAAAGAGTAAAGGAAAGGGGAAAACATAACTTGGGTAAATAAGATGGTAGGAAATAAAGAATTAGTTATTCTAACTGTGAATGTGAATGGGATGAACTCTCCCATAAAGCGGGAGCAGATATCAGATTGGATTAAAAATCAGAATCCCACAATATGTTGTCTACAAGAAACACATCTAAAACATAGTGACACATGTAGGATGAAGGTAAACGGCTGGAGCAGAAAATATTATGCTTCAGGTGAACAAAAAAAAGCAGGGGTTGCAATCCTTATCTCAGATCAAGTAAAAGCCAAGATAGATCTAATCAAAAGAGATAAGGAAGGAAACTATATTTTATTAAAGGGTACCATAGATAATGTAGCAATATCTATACTAAATATATCCGCACCAAGTGCAATAGCACACAAATTCCTAGGGGAGAAATTAAGAGAGATGCACAAAGAAATAGACAGCCAAACTATACTAGTGGGGGATCTCAACCTTGCTCTCTCAGAATTAGATAAATCAAACCACAAAATAAACAAGAAAGAAACTAGGGAGATAAACCAATTGTTAGAAAAGTTAGGTATGATAGATCTATGGAGAAAGTTGAATGGAGACAGTAGGGAGTTTACTTTTTTCTCAGCAGTCCATTGAACCTATACAAAAATTGCCCATGTGTTAGGGCATAAAAACCTCAAAATCAAATGCAGAAAGGCAGAAATAGTAAATCCATCCTTTACAGATCATGATGCAATAAAAATCACATGCAATATAAGGCCAGGAGAAAATAAACCAAAAGTTAATTGGAAACTAAATAATCTAATCCTGAAGAATGAATGGGTGAAAGAGCAAATCATAGACACAATCAATAATTTCATCCAGGAGAATGACAATAATGAGACAACATACCAAAATTTGTGGGATACGGCCAAAGCGGTTAT
>JAJPUD010020071.1:8209-25391 GCA_023553655.1 Myrmecobius fasciatus
TCCTGGTTCTGCTCATTTCACTCAGCATCAGTTCATGTAAGTCTCTCCAGGCCTCTCTGAAATCATCTTGCTGGTCATTTCTTACAGAACAATAATATTCCATAATATTCATATACCATAATTTATTCAGCCATTCTCCAATTGAAGGGCATCTATTCAATTTCCAGTTTCTAGCCACTACAAAAAGGACTGCCACAAACATTCTTGCACATGTGGGGCCTTTTCCTTCCTTTATGATTTCTTTGGGATATAAGCCCAATAGAAATGCTGCTGGGTCAAAGGGTATGCACAGTTTGATAACTTTTTGAGCATAGCTCCAAATTGTTCTCCAGAATGGCTGTATCCGTTCACAGCTCCACCAACAATGCATCAGTGTCCCAGCCCTCCCACAACCCCTCCAACATTCATCATTAACTTTTCCTGTCATTTTAGCCAATCTGACAGGTGTGAAGTGGTATCTCAGGGTTGAACATGTTAAATTTAATATGCCTAGAGGATATTCAGTTGGAAGTAGGTTATGAAGAACTAGAACTCAGGAGAGGGATTAATTTGGATATTTATATCTCTATATCTATAACTACAGCTTTGGCTATATCTTTGTCTATCTCTGATGTGGTGTCTGTATATCATCTATCTACCTATCTATCCACAATCTATCTCTTGTTCTCTACATATAAATGATAATTGAAACCATGGAAACGACCTGAAAGTTTAGTAGAAATTAAAATCTGATGTGGTGACATCTTCCATGCAATTTTCTACCATATCATTCCTACTATAGGATAGGAATACAACAATTCCAACTGATAAATTTTCACTCATCTTTTGAAAGGAGTCAGCATAAGTGGACAGAAACATTGTATGCCATTCATTGATCTTTTAAAGTATAGAAGTACATTTGTAATAACTTTATGATTTGTAGAATGCCTCTAAAAATATATTATTTGATATAAGTAGTAAAATTGTGTTTTATATCTGAAGTTCAGGTTTTGTAACTTGCTTAAGAATCCATAGCTAATGAATGAAAAAGCTGGGACAAGGAATTAGATCTTCTGATTCTGCTCAATGTTTTCTCAATTCACTATGCCATGTTATCCTGAAATTCTAAAGTTGGAAGACACTTCAGATCCTATTTTCTCTCAAATGAATCATAAATCCTTTAGTGTTCAATGTACAATCATCTAGTTTTCACTACAAGATCTCCAGGGATATGAAATTCACTCTTTTTTGAGGCAAACTACTTCATTTTTGGAGAGCTTGAATTGCTAGGAAATTATTATGATGAGTCAAATTATTTCTCATTGTGTCTCCCCACTGGTTCTTGGTCCTGTTCTCTGAAGCTCAAAAATGGAGGTTTAATGTTTCATTCATATATTATATATATTTAAACTGTCAAATTCAATGGATCTTTAATTTTATTAATATGGATATTCATTCTGTTGTTACATACCTGCAATATATTGTTGTTGTTTTTAATAATCTACTATTAACAAATCTAGAGGATTGTTGTTATAATGCAAATCGCACTCAATTTGAAATCAGAGCAGCTTGAATTCTTTTTTTATAATCAAAATAAATCATTTTATTATTTTTTATTTTGGTTTTTTATTTTTTTATTTTTATAGAGCTTTTTATTTTCAAAATACATGCATAGATAATTTTCAGCATTCACCCTTGCAAAATCTTGTGTTCCAAATTTTTTCCCTCTCTTCCCCTCACCCTCTCCTTTAGATGGTAGATAATCCAAAATATGTTGAAGACATGCAATTCCTCTATACATATTTCTACAATGATCATGCTGCACAAGGGAAATCAGATCAAAAAAAGAAAAAAATGAGAAAGAAAAGAAAATGCAAGCAAATAACAACAATAAAAAAGTGAAAATACTATATTATGATCCACACTCAATCCCCACAGTCTCTCTCTGGGTGCAGATGGCTCTTATCACAAGACCATTGAAACTGGCCCGAATCACTTTGCTATTGAAAAGAGCCAAGTGTATCAGAATTGATCATTGCATAATCTTCTTGTTCTCAGCTTGAATTCTAAAATTGCTAGTTATTTATTGTGTGTCTGTCTTTGGGCAAATCATAACCTCCCTCGGTATAAGTTTTATTTATATGTATAAAATAAAGAGCCTATCCTAGATTGCATTGACATGCCAAAAAGACATTGAAGATAACTGCTAAATTTTGAGCATTATTGTATCTAGTGCCTTTGCCCAAACTTCAGAAGTGGCAACAATCAGAAGAAAGCCAATAGTTCCCATATCCCTAGGCAATTTATATCCTCTTATGAAGTTTTCCCAATTCTCTGAAGAAAGTTACTCTAACAGATGGAATTAATGGTGATGAACACAAGTGAGGATTCTAAAATTCCATAGGTGCTAGCCAACTAGAGTAGTGTTGAATGGGTAGATTAAAATGCTTTAGTTTAAATTTCATAGAAGAAAGTCATCAGGCTGGTAATTATTTCCATAATTTTCTTCTGCCTGATAATGACCCCCAAGTTCTAGGGGGGGATTGCTATTTTAACCATTATATAGCTCTCTAACATTGCTCTGTAGAACTTCAGGATTCTGCAGAATGGTTAGATCATTTAACAACTCCATCAACAATGCATTAGTATCCCAGTTTTCCCATATCCCCTCCAACATTTATCACTATCTTTTCCTGTCATCTTAGCCAATCTGAGATATGTGAGGTGGTACCTCAAGAGTTGTTTTAATTTGCATTTCTCTAATCAATAGTGATTTAGAGCATTTTTCTATGACTATAGATGGTTTTAATTTTGTCATCTGAAAATTGTCTGCTCATATCCTTTGACCATTTACCAATTGGGGAACTACTTGTATTTTTATAAATTTGACACAGTTTTTATAAGGCATCACTTAAAAATAAAGAAAATACCCACAAAACCAAATATTGCATAATTAAATTGACCAGTCTTGGTCCTGGAGAACAGATGAGAAAATGAACCTCTCTCCTTTAAATGGAGAGGATGGAAGTGTATGAAATTGAAATGTTATATATGCTGCCAAATGTCAATAGGTGGTTGGTTTAATTTAAATGGATATGTTCTTTAAGTAGACTCTCTGAATATAGAATAGATTTATTCAATAATGATTGAAATAAACAAACAAAAGGCAATAATAACATTTAAAATAGAGTAGGGGACTAAAAGAAGAAAATTATGGCTTCTTTAACAGAAATGGGGAATTTAGAAGTGAAGTTTATGTTGCAAAGAAAGATGATGCTTGTGTTTTCGTATGTCAAGTCTGGTCTGACTGGGAAATTCAAGTGTATATGTCCAGTTGGCAGCAGGAAATGCAGAGCTGGAACATAGGGAAAGTTGAAGGCTGAGCTTATAGATTTGTAAGTCATCTCCAGAAAACAAAATTTGAGACTGTGAGAGTGGTTGAGATATTTGAAAGAGAGATTTTAGAAAGACAAAGATAAGTAGAAAATTCAATCTAATAATTCCACCAAGTATCTTCTATTGTGCATTGACTCTTTAACTTAATCAAATATTTCTTGAAAAGGTACTTAATTGTCTCAGGAACTATTTCTCTTACACTCTAGTCTGTATAAATGGCAGGTAATAAAGATACATAAGGTTAGCTGTGTGACCCTAGGCAAGTAACTTAACCTCAATTGCCTCAGCAAAAAAGCAAAAATAAATAAATAAATAAATAAAGATACATAAGGGTTCTTTTGAAGGGGGGGGGAAGGGAGTGAAGAGCAGAAAATATACTAATTTTTTTTTCTTTTATACCTACCAATAAGACTGAATTTGATGTTTGAAGTTGTTTTTAACCCTGTTTAATCTATGAAGTAGATTCCATCTGATTAGTGTCATTAGAGTTTTACAAAACTACATACTGCTGATGTTTGGAAGTTTATTTTTTAATTTTTTAATTTATTTAAAAAAATTTTTTTATTATATAAGTTTTTTTTTAATTATATAAGTTTCTTTAGAAATTTTGCCCAGCCTAGAGAGTAGGTTCTGTCCAAGTATGAAATGTGATTAATAATTATACCTTGCATTTGGATAGTGTTTTTAACCTTTTCAAAGAAATATACATCTATTATCTCCCTTTATTTCCAGCAGACTTTTGTGTGGTAGGTAAGTCAAGTAGCATAGTGTTGTATAAATGAGGAAATCAAGGCCTAGGGTGGTGAAATCACTTTCCCTAATTGATTCAGAAAGCTAATGACAAAGCAAGAATTAAAATGCATTTCTCTCTTTTTTTAAAATTAAAACATTTTATTTACAAAACATGCATGGGTAATTTTTCAACATTGACCCTTGTAAAGCTTTCTGTTCCAAATTATCCCCTCGTTATCCCTAACCCCTCCCCTAGATGGCAGGTGGACCAATACATGTTAACTATATTAAAATATGTGTTAAATCCAATATACATATACATATTTATATAGTTATCTTGCTACACAAGAAAAATCAGATCAAGAAGGAAAAAAAAAAAACCTGAGAAAACAAAATGTAAGCAAACAACAACAGAAAGAATGACAATTCTATGTTGTGGTCCATAGTCAGTTCCCACAGGCCTCTCTCTGGGTGTTTCTGGCTTTCTTCATCACTGAACAATTGGAACTCGTTTGAAACATCTTATTGTTGAGGAGAACCATGTCCATCAGAATTGTTGTTGCCGAGTACAATGATCTCCTAGTTCTGCTCATTTGGCTCAGCATCAGTTCATGCAAGTCTCTCCAGGCCTCTCTGAAATCATCCTGGTGGTCATTTCTTAGAGAACAATAATATTTCATAACATTCATATGCCATAATTTATTCAGCCATTCTCCAATTGATGGGTATCCATTCAGTTTCCAGTTTCTAGCCACTACAAAAAAGGCTGCCACAAACATTCTTGCACATGTGGGGCCCCTTTTTTCTTTTAAGATCTTTTTGGGATATAGGCTTAGGAGAAACACTGCTGGGTCAAAGGGTATGCACAGTTTGATAACTTTTTGAGCATAATTCCAAATTACTCTCCAGAGCAATTTCTCCAACAATGTATCAGTGTCCTCACATCCCCTCCAACATTCATCATTATCTTTTCCTGTCATCTTAGCCAATCTGAGAGGTGTGTAGTGGTAACTTACAGTTGTCTTAATTTGCGTTTTTCTGATCAATAGTGATTTGGAGGACCTTAAATACATCTCTTGACTCCTCATTTAGGCCTCCTTCCACTACAAAAATGATGGAATTAAGTGACATATTCCTATTGATGCTTAAAACACAAGCCATATTTGCTTGCTTCCTTGGGCACTTCCATAGCATTTTGTAGCACTCATATGACATATATTCTACCATATATTTTGTTTTGCATTGGGGATTGCCAAGATGATTCTTGCTCACATAGAATGTGTGAAGTGTAGAGTTAAAATGGAAGAGAGAAAACTGAATTCTAGATCTGGAAGGGACCTTAGAGGTTATAGAATACAATTGTTTCAATTTGCAGATGAGGAAACTGAGGCATAGAGAAGTTAAACAATTTTCTTGGGATCCTGCAGGTCATAATGTCAAGATATGAACTGAAGTTTCCTAAGTCTACTGTCATATTTACCACGTCATGTTGTAGATGGTAAGATCCTCCATTTGCTGCATTTTGTGGATGACCTTGTGTGGATTCTCCTGAGTCTTGGGACACTATAGGATCTGCTAATTGAGATCCATAATCACTCAAAAGAATTTAATCTAATAATCCCTTCAAATAATAAAAAAGAAGGATGAAAAATTCTTATTGCCCAGATTATTGACAGGATCACAGATCTAGAGTTAGAAGGGACTTCCTCATCATTTAATTCAATCCTCTTATTTTATAAGATCAAGGAACTGAGGCTCAGGGGAATTGAATGATTTGAATGGAAAACCTCTGAAGAGCTGGTACATTAGTATAGATATTTTGAAGAGTGGATATTTATGGGCCTGGAGTTGTTGAAGAAAAGAAGTAGAGATTGCTTTGGGGAAATTGTTCAGCATTTTCAAGGCTGCTTCTAGAAACAGAGAAAAGAAATCTTAAACCTGGAACAATATATGGCTACAAGACATGGAACATCACTGCCTACAAAGAGCAATGGAAACTTACATGATAGGTGTAAAAGGGTTGTAACTTTTAAACAAAGGTGAGCATAGGACATGTGATTAGGTGAGTAGATTCCATTCTTGATATAGTATCCCTAGGAGTAAAAATAATTTGAGCACGCTCCCACCTTATGAGTGTGTTTAATTATGTTATATACTTGTACTACTTTACTAATAATAACTAATAATTCAAAAACAAAAATAAAAAAAAACATGAGATGAAGATGATATAATATTTTATCCTAGTGAAAATAAGACATCACTGGATATTGAGTAGGGGAGTGACATGGTCACAACTATGCTTTTAAGAAAATCAATCTGGCCATTATGTGGAACATGGATTAGAGAAGAGAAGGATTTGAGTTGGAGGCCAATTAGGAGAGTTCAAGTGAGAGGGGCTGAGTGCTTGCATTAGAATGTGGCTTGTGTGATTAAAGAGAAGGGAACAAATTAGAGAAATATTGTGGAGAAAGAAATGACAAGATTTGGAAAGTGGTAAATGGAGTGAGGGAGGATGAGGAATCTAGGATGCCATTAAGGTGGTAAACCTTGATGATTAGAAATATGGTAATAACTTCAAGAAAAATAAGGATGGGACTGAATAGAGAAAGATAATATGATCATCTCTGAAATTGAGCTCACAACCCATCCTTGCTTGCTTATTTTGCGTGATTTAGTCTGATCTACAGAAAATGAAAAAGGTTGAGGGGTGAGGAGAAGAGAATCTTACCAGAGCACAGAAACTGATTCTTGCTGAAGCCATGAAATAATTTCAGGGTATGGTCATGAAGGTACTGTGGAGGAAGGGGCAAGGAATTTGCCCTGCACAATTCCTGTGGATGCCTGGGTCACAGTGAACTTGTCAGATTTTGGTAAACCCAGATAAAACCTAGGTTTATCCATAGGAGATCAACTTTGGGAAGAGATAGAAAAGGAGAATGTTGAGTGGTAAGAACCAAAGGGAATGGTATAGTTATGTTATAGACAAGCTCATTCTTTCCTTTTTTTTAGGAGTGGAAGAATAATATTGCTCTTCCTACCCTTTAATTCATTTATTAATTTGGCAACTCTGAGTATCATGCCTTAACCCTAGTACTGGAGACCACTGAACTAGGAGATCTATGATTAGGTAAGTTGAGCTAATCATGTAGCAAAAGGGAGGACAGCTTGTACAATGCACTGATGTCTACACAATTTCATAAAATGGGGAAGATAGCTTCTAGTACTTTGGATAAGAGTCCATACAGAGGATGCTCTTTTTCTAGGTGACTTCTATATAATAATCTAGCTACGTCACTTGACTGGTCAATGATTGCTTTGAGGCCCATTGCTCTTCTTCAACTGGAGGGATTCATATTGGTCTTGTTTCCAATTAGTTTTTTTTTCTTTTGACTTATATAATATGATATGCAACAAACATGATGTCTTACAGTTCTCCAAACTCAATATGATTCAGTGGTTTAACCTGAGACTCAAATAACAGATGAGAACTTACAATTTAAAAAGTAGTACAGTATTTAGAACCAAGTAGATGTAGTCCTTCTGTACTTTGTCCTGGTCAGATCACACCTGGAGAATTGTATTTGATACTATGTGTGTGGGTAGAGGGAACAAATGACCTTGGGTTCAATAGCATTTCAGGCCTTGATTTCCTTATCAGTAAAATAAGGAGTTTGAATAAGATGGTCTCTTGTGTCTTCAAGCCTTCTATAATATCCTTTACTCTGTTTCTTCTCCTTGTTAGTGAAAAATACACTTTTTCTTCCCAATTTTTTTATTTTTTATTTTTTTTAATTTTATTTTATTTGCAAAACATATGTATGGGTAATTTTTCAACATTAACCTTTATATAGCTTTCTGTTACAGATTTTTCCCCCCAACTCCCCACCCCTCCCCTAGATGGCAGGATATCCACTACGTGTTAATTATGCTAAAATACTTGACAAATCGAATATATGTATACATATTTCCAAACTTATCATTGTTGTTCAAGAAAAATCGTATCTACACGAAAGACATATCAGATAAACGAAAAGCAATGTAAGCAAACATCAATTAAGAGTATGAGAATGTTATGTTGTGGTCCACACATCCCTCTCTCTGGATGTATATGGCTTTCTTCAGTGAACAGTTAGAAGTGGTCTGAAACATTTCATTGTTGAAGAGAGCCATGTCCATCAGAATTGATCATCATATAGTCTTGTAGTTGCCGTGTATAATGATCTCCTGGTTCTGCTCATTTCACTCAGCATCAGTTCATGTAAGTCTCTCCAGGCCTCTCTGAAATCATCTTGCTGGTCATTTCTTACAGAGAATATTCCATAATTCTATATATTCTATAATATTCATATACCATAATTTGTTCAGCCATTCTCCAATTGAAGGGCATCTATTCAGTTTCCAGTTTCTAGCCACTACAAAAAGGGCTGCCACAAACATTCTTGCACATGTGGGGCCCTTTTCTTCCTTTATGATTTCTTTGGGATATAAGCCCAATAGAAATGCTGCTGGGTCAAAGGGCATGCACAATTTGATAACTTTTTAAGCATAGTTCCAAATTGCTCTCCAGAATGGCTGTATCCATTCACAGCTCCACCAACAATGCATCAGTGTCCTAGCCTTCCCACATCCCCTCCAACATTCATCATTAACTTTTCCTGTCATTTTAGCCAATCTGACAGGTGTATAGTGGTACCTCAGGGTTGTCTTGATTTGCATTTCTCTGATCAATAATGATTTGGAGCACCTTTTCATATGACTACAAATACTTTTAATTTCATCCTCTGGAAATTGTCTGTTCATATCCTTTGACCATTTATCGATTGGAGAATGGCTTGAATTTTTATAAATATGAGACAATTCTCTATATATTTTAGAGATGAGACCTTTATCAGAACCCTTAAATGTAAAGATGATTTCCCAATTTATTGCTTCCCTCCTAATCTTGTCTGCATTAGTTTTGTTTGCACAAAAACTTTTTAACTTAATATAATCAAAATTATCTCTCTGGTGTTCAGTTAAGAGTTCCAGTTCTTCTTTGGACGCAAATTCCTTCCTTCTCCACAGGTCTGAGAAGTAAATTATCCTATGTTCCTCTAATTTGCTTATAATATCACTGTATCTAAATCATAAACCCATTTAGATCTTATCTTGGTATGTGGTGTTAGGTGTGGGTCAAGCACTAATTTCTTGCATACTAGTTTCCATTTTTCCCAGCAGTTTTTGTCAAATAGTGAGTACTTATCCCAGAAGCTGGGGTCTTTGGGATTATCAAAGACTAAATTGCTATAGTTATTGCCTAGTGTGTCTTGTGATTCTATCCTATTCCACTGATCGACTACTCTATTTCTTAGCCAGTACCAAATGGTTTTGATGACCGCTGCTTTGTAATATAGTTTTAGATCTGGTACAGCAAATCCACCATCATCAGCCTTCTTTTTCATTAATTCTCTTGAAACTCTTGACCTTTTGTTCTTCCAAATGAATTTTGCTACTATTTTTTCTAGATCTGTAAGATAATTTCTTGGGAGTTTGATTGGTATGGCACTAAATAAGTAAATTAGTTTGGGTAGTATTGTCATTTTTATTATATTCGCTCGGCCTACCCATGAGAATTTTAAGTTTTTCCAATTGACTAGGTCTGATTTTATTTGTGTGGAGAGTGTTTTGTAGTTTAGTTCATATAGTTCCTGACTTTCCCTTGGCAGATAAATTCCCAAATATCTTATACTATCAACAGTTATTTTGAATGGAATTTCTTTTTGTATCTCTTGCTGCTGAACTTTATTGGTAATGTATAAAAATGCTGATGATTTATGTGGATTTATTTTGTATCCTGCAACTTTGCTAAAGTTGTGAATTGTTTCTAGTAGTTTTTTAGTTGAGTCTTTAGGGTTCTCTATGTATAGCATCATGTCATCTGCAAAGAGTGATAGTTTGGTTTCCTCATTACCTACGCTAATTCCTTTAATCTCTTTTTTCTTCTCTTACTGCCAAAGCTAACATTTCTAAGACACTATTAAATAATAATGGTGACAGTAGACAGTTTTGTTTCACTCCTGATCTTATTGGGAATGGTTCTAGTTTGACTCCATTACATATGATGCTTGCTCAAGGTTTGAAGTAGATACTACTAATCATTTTAAGGAAAAGCCCATTTATTCCTATACTCTCCATTATTTTTAATAGGAATGGGTGTTGGATTTTATCAAAGGCTTTTTCTGCATCTATTGAGATAATCATATGGTTTTTATTAATTTGGTTATTAATATACTTGATTATGCTAATAGTTTTACTAATATTGAACCAGCCCTGCATTCTTGGTATAAATCCTACTTGGTCATGGTGTATTATCCTGGGGATGACTTTCTGTAATATCGTTGCTAGAATCTTATTTAAAATTTTTGCATCAATATTCATTAGGGAAATGGGTCTATAGTTTTCTTTCTCAGTTTTCTCCCTACCTGGTTTAGCTATCAGCACCATATCTGTGTCATAGAAGGAATTTGGTAGTGCACCTTCTTTCCCTATTTTTTCAAATAGTTTATAGTATTGGGATTAATTGTTCTTTGAATGTTTGGTAGAATTCACATGTAAATCCATTTGGCCCTAGAGATTTTTTCTTAGGGAGTTGATTAATAGCTTGTTCTATTTCTTTTTCCAAATTAGGGCTATTTAAATAATTTATTTCCTCTTTTGTTAACCTTGGCAATCTATATTTTCGTAGATATTCCTCCATTTCATTTACATTATCAAATTTATTGGCATAAAGTTGGGCAAAGAAACTCCTAATTATTACTCTAATTTGCTCTTCATTGGAGGAAAGTTCTCCTTATCATTTTTGAGACTAACAATTTGATTTTCCTCTTTCCTTTTTCTAATCAAATTAACTAAAGGCTTATCTATTTTGTTGGTTTTTTCATAAAACCAACTCTTAGTTTCATTTATTAATTCAATAGTTTTCTTATTTTCAATTTTATTGATCTCCCCTTTAATTTTCAGAATTTCCAATTTGGTATTTAATTGAGGGTTTTTAATTTGGTCTTTTTCTAGCTTTTTTTATTGTAAGACCAGTTCATTGACCTTCTCTTTCTCTGTTTTATGCAAGTAAGCATCTAGAGATATAAAATTACCCCTTATAACCGCTTTAGCTTGTCCCACAAATTTTGGTATGTTGTCTCATTATTGTCATTCTCCTGGATGAAATTTTTGATTGTGTCTATAATTTGCTCTTTCACCCATTAATTCTTCAGGATTAGATTATTTAATTTCCAATTAACTTGTGGTCTATTTTCTTCTGGCCTTATATTACATGTGAGTTTTATTGCATCATGATCTGAGAAGGATGCATTTACTATTTCTGCTTTTCTGCATTTGATTTTGATGTTTTTTATGTCCTAACACATGATCAATTTTCATATAAGTTCCATGAACCCCTGAGAAAAAAGTATACTCCCTTCTATCCCCATTCAATTTCCTCCAGAGATCTATCATACCTAACTTTTCTAGCCTTTTGTTTACCTCCCTAACTTCTTTCTTATTGATTTTGTGATTTGATTTATCTAATTCTGAGAGAGCAAGGTTGAGATCCCCCACTAGTATAGTATTACTGTCTATTTCTCCTTGCATCTCTGTTAGTTTCTCCTCTAGGAATTTGGATGCTATACCACTTGGTGCATATATGTTTAGTATTGATATTGCTTCATTGTCTATGGTACCCTTTAGTAAAATATAGTTTCCTTTCTTATCTCTTTTAATTAGTTCTATTTTTGTTTTTACTTGATTTGAGATAAGGATTGCTACCCCTGCCTTTCTTTTTTCACCTGAAGCATAGAAGATTCTGCTCCAGCCCTTTACCTTCACTCTGTATGTATCTCTATGTTTTAGATGTGTTTCTTGTAAACAACATATTGTAGGATTCTGGCTTTTAATCCAGTCTGCTACCCGCTTCCGTTTTATGGGAGAGTTCATCCCATTTACATTTACAGTTAAAATAAGTATATCTGTATTCCCTGCCATCTTATTTATCCAGAGTTATGATTTTCTCTTCCCTTTCCCCTATGTCCCTTCCCCCCTCCCCAGTACTTTGTGTTTGATAACCACCTCCCACCAATAATCCTCCTCCCTTTAGAGTCCCTCCCTCCCCTGTATACCTTTCCCCTAATCCTTCTATTAATTTATCCCTTTCCTTTTCTCCCCTCCCTCCTACCTTCCCACAAGGAGGGTCAGTACTTTCTTTGAAGCCAAATGTGTCTGATATACTCTCTTAGAGTCCAATTTAATGAGAGTAAGGTTTACACAATACTCATCGCCCTCCCTTCTTTCCCTCAATTATATTAGATCTTCTATGTCTCTTCATGAGATTTTACCTTATTTTACCTCCTTTATTTTTACTTTATTTTGCCTCCTTCTCCTCCCCTTTTTTTTCAGTATGGTATCCCTTCCACCTCTAATTTCTTTTCCATTATTATCAAAGAAAAATCAAATTATACCCCCATTCTTTAAGGATACCTATAGTAGATATATAGTTCTCAAGAGTTTTCCTTTTTACCTTTTTATGCTTCTCTTGAGTTCTCGATTTGGAGGTTAAATTTTTTGTTCAGATTTGGCCTTTTCATTAGAAATAGGTGAAATTCTCCTGTATCATTGAATGACCATCTTCTTCCCTGGAAGATGATGCTCATTCTAGCTGAATAACTTATTCTTGGCTGTAATCCAAGTTCTTTTGCCTTTCGGAATATCTGGTTCCAGGCCCTTCGATCCTTCAATGTGGAAGCTGACAGATCTTGTGTAATTCTAATTACAGTTCCTCGGTATTTGAACTGTTTCTTTCTAGCTGCTTGCAATATCCTTTCCTTGGTGCGATAGTCCCAAAATTTGGCCACGATATTCCCTGGGGTTTTAATTTTGGGGTCTCTTTCAGGAGGTGATCGGTGAATTCTTTCAATGCCAATTTTGCCTTCTGATTCTAAAATATCAGGGCAATTCTCTTTCATGATTTCCTGCAAGATAGCATCCAGGTTCTTTTTTTCATCATGGCTTTCAGGGAGTCCGATAATCCTTAGATTGTCTCTCCTGGATCTGTTTTCCAAGTCAGTTGTTTTTCCTAGGAGATATTTCATATTTCTTCTATTTTTTCATTTTTTTTTTCTTTTTGTTTGACTGATTCTTTAAGTCTTATTGAGTCCTTTACTTCTATTTGTTCAATTTTAATTTTTAAAGTATTATTTCCTTCAGTTATCTTTTTTAGCTCCTTTTGTAGCTGGCCAATTGAATTTCTTGATTCAATGCATTCTTTTTCCATTTTGCCAGTTTTATTTTTCAGTGAATTGGTGATTTTTTCCAATTCACCAATTTTGTTTCTCAGTGAATTGTTTTCTTTTTCCAATTCACCAGTCCTATTTTCCAGTTTTTGATATCTCTGTTGCACTGATCTCAATTCATTTCCCCATTCTTCTTCTAGCTCTCTTTTGAGATTCTTTATGCAATCTTCCAGGTAAGCCTTCTGGAAGGGAGACCAACTTAAGTCTGCCTTTGTGGCTTCATCTGGAATTGTTTTCAGAATCTCAGGATCTGGGGGACTGCTCTATTTTTTCTCCGTAAAAGCTGTCTATGGTGAGAGCTCTCTTCTGCTTCTTACTCATGCTTTTGAGTTGAGGTATCAATCACCAGCAGGGAATACTGCAGCAGTTTGTATTTGCCCTGGGGCAGTTTGCCGAGTTGACTTCCGGTCTGAGGCTGGCCGGGCTAGATTCACACTAGGACCACGTTTTCACCTGCTCTCAATCCACTCTTTACCAAAGGCAGATCTGCCAAAGCACCTGCCCGCAAGCAGACCAAAGTGGCCCAGGCATCTCCCAGGGGCTTCCTGGGTGCCTAAAATCTGCCCCTCTATAGCAGCCCTGACTTCCGCCCCGGCTGGCCTCTGATCGTGACCAGGGGCTGATTTCCCCTGAGGCTAACCTTCTCTGAAGTTTTTTTTCAAAATAGATTGTTGATAGAAGTGTGTTATAGTCCTAGTGTTTGGTGGAGCCCTCATTCCAGAACCAGTTCGGAGGCTCAATTTGTCTGGGTCTGAGGGAAGGTCTCAGGAGCTCACAGAGAACGTTGTCTGCAGTTCGCCATCTTGGCCCCGCCCCCTTCTTCCCAATTTTTGATGTAGTGAAGTAGCTTGATGTCTTAGAGAGAGAGAGAGAGAGTGCTGGCCTTGGAGCCAGAAAAACTTGGATTTGAGTCCTTTTTCTGACACATATTGTGGGACCCTGGACGAGCCACATAATTTCTTAGTGCTGCGGGGCAGCAATCCCTGCCTCAAAAGGATGATTGTCATCAAAAGGTCCAGATCAATCAAATCCCCCTCTCTCCACTATAACCAATTATTGTGCTATTATATAATGCAACCACATCTATAGTTTATCCTTACTGTATTCTAATCCCTAACTCCCATACCTCCTTGCTGCATAAGCTTCCTAGTTCTAGCTTCTGTTCCTGACCATCAACTTAAGGAAGCCAATATAGTACTGGGTACTCACTGTAGCAAGCTACTCAAGATGCCCTAGTGAATATTCCTCATACAAAAATCACCTATTGGATGCAATAGGGTAAGGTCTTCTCACAGTAACTAGTAAATAAAAGACCCACAGGCTCCCCTTTTTATTTTGAATTACAGACAGTGAATTGTCTGAATACTTATCCTTTATAAATAAATAACCACATACTGGGAGTACATTTTTGTAACTGGTAGTGGTTGCATAATCAAAAACTTTTAGCGACTATAAATTTACCTATTAATATTTATTCAACAATAATTATATAATAATACATATAATATATAATTTAATAATTAATATAATAAATTGCAGAGAAGGTGAGACGGATCTTCTGTGGTTGAATTTCTTTGTAAGACCTCACTCCGCTTGTGAAATTACAGGTCTGGTCCCTATTTTAATATATTTGTGAGACTTCATCACTTTTATTTCTAAGTCCCTTAATTAAGCACTGCTGCATTCTTAGTGATCATTTCCCCCAGATCTTGGCATAATGAACGAAGTGGGTTTGGCCATGGAAGCGATCGGTTCTCAGTAATGAGCCCGTGGTCTTGCTAGCCAGGATTACGCCAGCAATGTGCCCAATCACCCACCAGAAAGTACAGCTAAAAAGTGAGTGACACAGGTGTCATTACACCTGTACAACAGGCCATACGAGAAAGGGGGCAGGATGTTGAGGAGCCGAGTTTACAGATGAAGGGTTTATAGCTCATTCCAGCTTGCAATGTCATTTCACAGCCAGGCAGATAGATTGCACTTGGAGCATCAGCCTGACACATTAGGGAAAGCCTTTTCCGCATGCCCTGTTTCCAAACCGACACTCTCCAGAGTTGGGAGTGGGGGAAGGGAGGGGGGGTTAGCAGCTAAAAAAAAAATTGCCAGTGATACAAATAAACAAATGAGCCACAAGATCCCTCCCTGGCTCCCCTACCCAGCCCCACCCAAAGTTGGAGAATTGCTTTGCGGTAACTTTACTGCACTGAATTACCCAATTATCTTCTAAATTATAAAAGGCAAATCTTCACCACCAACTGTTCCCGAAACTGCCAGGATGTGCAGTGTTGCAAAACTGTAGCAAAAATGTAAACAAAAGAGCCCTACTGAACAGGGAGCAGGCTGTCCGCATATGCCAATCCCAGCGGCTTCAATCAAAGGAGAGATTGCTTCACCAATAAACTAAGCCACTGCAACTAATAAACTCCTGCTCTAATTACTGGCTGCAGATGTATCAACTGAAGCAAATGAGACGCAGGCAACCATTAATTATCTAATGAGGCCAGCAGTGTTTCTGATGAGGTGGGGGCTGATTAAATATTAAACAGTAGCATATGGAGAGTGCCAGGAACAAAAGACTCAAATCTGACAATATTAAAAAAAAAAGAAAGAAAAAGAAAAAAAAAAAGGATCACTTGGAAAAAAAAATCCAAGACAAGAGCATCTCAGTCACTGAGAAAGGTAATTAGGGCCCCCAATGCAAGCCCGGAACTCAAAGGGAGGCTGGTGAGATAGGACTTCAGAAGTGATACCTTAGATGAAAAGGTTTTTACATTAAAGGGGTGACAAAGATTTAGGTGTAAAAGCAGCACCTCTTTGTTTAACCCTTCCTAGAGGGGGTTAAGACCCACTGTTGTTTAGTTCTTTCTCTTGCTTTTCATCCTTGTGAAAATTAACTTCTCTGTAAATCAAACAGGGCAGAATTTTCAAAGGCAGGGGCCCATCCATAAATTTATTGTAAATCTGGGCTATTCCAGCTTTCTTTTCAAGGGCTTGCATGCTGGAGAGAAGAAAAATCATACTGTAAATGTCCCCTGTAATGAATATCTTGGCATAACTGTCCCCTGGTTTAAGGCAAGGTATTTGAGAGAAGCATCTCAATACATAATAGAGAGGGGGTCTTGGTGTCAGGATGATGTGGATTTAGATTATGCTTCACTCAGTCTGGTGAAATATTTTCAGAATTTCTCTTTTTCCTTGTCTATAAAATACTTTTAAAAGGTTCTTTTGAGAATTAAAATACTATAAGATGGGTAAAGATACTATTAAAATTATAGCATCTTATAAATATTATTTAAATGGAAACTGGATTAGATTCTGAGTTAAGACTCCTACTTAGCTGCTACCTAAATATCTAAAGCTAATTCACTTTTTAAAATTCAGATTAAAAAAATGTGGTGATAACCTTTAATTAAAGCAGAAAGAGCATTAAATATTCAATCAAGAAATTTTAACTTTGAAGCCCAGTTTTGCTGACTGGGTGACCTTGGACAAATTATTTCACTTTCTAGTTTTGAGTTTCTGCTTCTGTCCACCTCATTGTTCATATGAACAATAATTCAACATTATTAAACAGTATCAACAGTATTAAATACCTACTCAAACCTAGCAATATAATATCCCAAGTACTATGTTGGTTTATAAAATCTATATTCAATTCACCAAACAATTATTAAATAAATTTTTATGTGACAGTGGAATTCAAAGACAAAAAAAAAAAAGAATCCCTGTGTCTATCCAAAGGATCTCCCTTTTAA
>JAJPUD010020072.1:1342-15206 GCA_023553655.1 Myrmecobius fasciatus
ATGTTTATTAATAATAATGATGATGTCCACTCATGAAGTGTCCCTTGATACCACTATGAGAATGATGAGTTGAATAAACATGACTAACCCATCATTGTAATTCTTAGGTTTTTAATAGTAGGCTGAGATTCAGCTCAGAAGGTAGCTGTCAAGGAGGTTCTAAATATGAATTAGCAACTAAATAAGAGCCATTAAATGCCTCTTTGGCAGCATTAGTTTAGCAGTAAATTTAGGGCAGATTAACCAAATATTTTTGAAAAATTTCTGCAAATTAGAAGGATGGAATACTACCTTCATAGTAACTCAATACATTAGGAAATGGCACAAGTGGTACATGAGACATCAGTTGCAATAATAATAATCATTAATAATAATGATGAGGAGGATAATTATTTCAAATAAAGTTTCTAAAATCTCTAAGGACAAATGTTCCTATCCTCCCCCTTTTTTCTAAGCCTCCATTTCCCACCCCACATCACCTTTCATGGCCAAACTGGATTTCCAATTGCTTCTCACAGAAAGCACTTTTTTAATCTCCAAGAAGGGCAGAAACATCTGGTAACATAGAGGACAGAGCCTGAAATTAGCAAGACATGATTTCAAATTTGTATTATGCTTTCACTATCTCTGTGAACTTATTATCAGTTAATTTTAGAAAAAAAGTGGGGTTAATAATAACACCTACATTTTGGTTGTTGTAAGGATCAAATGGGGTAATATTTATAAAAAAAAAAAAAAGAACTTAGCATGATGTCTGATATGCTTTAACACTGGCTATCCCACCTGCTTAAAATGGAATCTATTCCTTTCTGCCTCACAGAATACCTTATCTCTTTCATTAAGTTCATTGAAAATGAGAACAATTTCACATTTTGTTATCTTATGTGGGGCACCTGGCACATAGTAGGAACTTGATGGATGCTGGGTGATTAATTGGCTGATTAATTAGAGCTTTGTGTATTCTCCTCATGGGCACAAATTGCTACTCTGCAATATCTTGATGGATAGATTTTGAATGTTATGTTATAAATTTCTGAGGTCAGTCTTCTGATAAACCTCTCCTGTCTAATTAATCAGACATTAAAAATGCTATGTTATATGCCCAACACTTTTCCATCTTGGCAAAACCTAGAATAGCATTTTGCTACCCGAATACCTCTCGAGAATAGGGAATTATTTCTATGCTATAAATTGTTACCAGCCAAACTTCTAAAAAGAGGGTACTTTTATTTCCATAGCAGTTTAAAAGTGTTTTAAATGAAACCAATAAAAGAACATTTTATAATCTATCAAAATTAACTATAAATAATTTAAAATATAAAACATCTTAATTTGACCATATTTCAAAATGTTGAGTTAGTTCTTTTAATAGAAGCACTATTTAAGAGCTTTTCTTATTTCTAAATAGAATTTATGAGCTGTTTCATGGCATTGTCTATTGTAGCTAATGATAAAGAAAATATTCTCCTCAATCTAGCTATCTCAAAGAAGTACAACTTCAGAACCATTTTATTTCTTAAATAAACAGAATGAGGTACAGGTCATAACATGCTTTATGATGAATTTAATAATTCATAACTTAACTTATCTTTGGAAATAATTTTCATTATCTGAAACTAACACAAACAATTTCATTTGTTGGTACTTCTGTTCATTTAGATTTTTATTTAAAATTAAATCTTTTAAATAGAAATGAGGGCACCAATAATCTAGTGACTTTTGATTTTTTTGAAGTTAATACATATCTCTCAATGCTTTTCACTTTTAAAATGGCTTCCAGCTACATATGTAAATGACTTTAATGAACTTATAAGAAGAAAGAATGCAATTTTCTTTGAATAAAGCTATATTTTCACTTTTTATCTAATTTAAACATTTATATGCATCCACACATAAAGAAAAAAGAAAAAAAATGTGTTAGTTACATGGAGGAAGTCACTGATAAGTAATGGAAGCTGATTTGCTCTACTAGTTGAGTTCATAATTTCATACAAAATACTTTAAAAAATTTATTTTCTTAGTTAGTTTTCAACATTCCCTTTTAAAATATTTTAGGTTCCAAATATTTTCTTTCCCTTCTAACTCCTCACTTCTCTATAAGACCTCAAACAATCTGATATATATTATACATGTTTTAGTCATGTTGTGAAACAAGAATCAGAAAATAAGGTGAAAAAAGGAGAAAAAAAATTAAAGTTGAAAAGTTATGCTTTGATCTGCGCTCAGACTCCATAGTTCTTTCTCTCCATGTGTACAACATTTTCTATCCTGAGTCTTTTTGAATGATTTTAGACAATTATATTGCTGAAAGAACTAAATTTCTCATAGTTGAGCATTGCACAATAATGTTGTGTGTGTGTATGTGTGTGTGTGCAATGTTCTCCTGGTTCTGCTCAATTCATTCAGCACCAGTTCATGTTAAGTCTTTTTAGGTTTTTCTGAAATTCACAAGCTCATTATTTCCTACAGCACAAAAGTATTCTATGGCATTCAGATATCTCTACTTGTTCAGCTATTCCCCAATTGATAGACAGTCCCTCACTTTCAAAAATTTTGTCATCACAAAAAGAGGTACCACAATGTATGTGTGTATTATGTATGTACAGGCAATTTTACCTTTTTAATGATCTCTTTGAGATATAGGACATTAGAGATATTGCTGGAAAAATGGGTATGCACGATTTCATAGCACTTTAGGCATAGTTCCAAAGTGTTCTCCAGAATAGTTGGAGCAGTTAACAATACAACCAAAAATGTTTTTGTGTTCCAGTTTTCTCACAACACCTCCAACATTTATTATTTTATTTTCTTGTCATATCAGTCAGTCTGACAGTTAAGAACTGGTATCTCAGAGTCATTTTATCAATCAATAGTGATTTAGGAATTGTTTTGTTTTGGTTTTGTATGCTATAGATAACAAATATGTTTTCATCTCAAAATTGCCTCATCAAATGTCTTGACCATTTACAAATTAAATAATGACTAGTATTCTTATAAATTTGATACAATTGTCTATATATTTGAGAACTAAAGATTTTATCAGAAATACTAGCTGCAAAAATCATGTCCCAATT
This sequence comes from Myrmecobius fasciatus, assembly GCA_023553655.1. Taxonomy (NCBI): domain Eukaryota; kingdom Metazoa; phylum Chordata; class Mammalia; order Dasyuromorphia; family Myrmecobiidae; genus Myrmecobius; species Myrmecobius fasciatus. Next base: position 4,417 of record JAJPUD010020072.1, read on the forward strand.
GTTTTGTTTTCCTTCTAATCTTGTTTATATTGGTTTGTCTTTACAATTTTTTCACTTAATGTAACAAAAATTATCCATTTTGCATTTCATAATGTTCTCTGTCTCTTGTTTTCTCTTAAATTCTTCTCTTTTCCATGGAAGAAAAAAGTAAACTCTTCCTTGTTTTCCCACTGTTCTAATATGCTAATATTATTAACTTTTATGTCTAAATCATGTCCCCATTTCATCCTTATCTTGTATCAAGTGTTGTGTAGTTTCTCCTATATTCTTTTCCATTTTTATCATATAATGAGCTCATCTCAGAATCTGGAGTTTGGGGTTAACAAAATAGTAGATTATTATTACACAGATTCACCATTCTATTTCTTAGCCAGTGTCAACAGTTTTGATAATTGCCACATTATCATACAGTTTTAGATTTGGTACATCTAAGCCAACTTCTTGCATTTTTCATTAATTTCTATTATGTTCTAGAATTTTTGTTCTTCCAATTAAATTTTGTTATTATTTTTTGTACATTCTTAACATAGTTTTTTGAGAGAAGCATTGGTATGGCAATGAATGCATAGATTAATGTGTAATCTTGCCATTTTTAGTATGTAATCTTGGCCTACACATAAATTCATTTTTTTCAAGTTTAAATCTAGTTTTATTTTTGTGAAAAGTGAATGTATTTATAGTTTCTGGGTTTGTCTTGGCACAAAGTCTGTCAAATATTTTATATTATCAACAATTATTTTAAATAAAATTTCTCTTGCTATTGGGCTTTTTCATAATATATAGAAATACTGTTGATCTATGAGGTTTTATTTCCTATACTGCAACTCTACTAATGTTGTTAACTGTTTCAAGCATTTATTTGCATGATATGCTATGATTCTCTAAATATATCATCTTATCCTTATTGCTTATTCTAATTCCTTCCATTTAGTTTTCTTCTCTTGTTGCTAATGGTAGCATTTCTAGTCCAATATTGAATAATAGTGGTGATTATGGGCATCATTTTTCATGCCTGATCTTATTAGAAATGGTTCTTGCTTGTCTTTCTTAACTTTGATGAAGGTTTCCTGATGGTTTTAGATAGATATTACTTATTTTAAGGAAAGATCCATTTATTCCTTTGCTTTCTAGTGTTTTGAATAGAAATGGGTGCTGTATTTTCTCAAAAGCCTTTTCTGAATCTATTGAGATAATCATATAATTTCTGTTAGTTATATTATTGATATGGTCCATTATGCTGATAGTTTCCAAATATTGAACTATCCTTGCATTCCTCATGTAGATTCCACTTGTGGGTGGAAAGAGCTAAGATGACAGATAGTAGGCACATCTTTGAGCTCTTCTTGGCTTCCTGGAAAATCTATCATTTCCCCCACTTTTTTTTCCTTAACCTTCTTCTTCAAAGGATAAGATAAATTTCTATACTTAATTGAGTGTATATGTTATTACACCATGAGAAATTTTAAAAGACTCTTAATATGTTGAATACATTTCTTATGGTGAGCTTATGGAAATCATGGACAAAAATCTACCAATGATAAGTTGTGATCTCGAAGTAATACCTACATTGGCAAGATAAGAGTTTCTTTTGAATATTTCAGTAGTTGCCTCACCTTATTTAACAGAATTTATGACAATAATCCTATAAATGAGATAATATTTTGCTAAACTTTTTTCATAAGATAACTTCTTGTAATTACTATAATTGCTGGAGCAGGAGAAACAAATAAGTAACCAAGTAACCAAAGTTAAGTGTGCACTCTATATTCTTCCTTGGATCTTTCCTGATACACCCAACTGTTAGCATTTTATGCTCTTTCATTTGAAATTACTTAATATACATTTCATTTTTACCTAACATCCCTGAACCTATTTCCTCAAGCTTTATAATTGCAAAAGTAATGTATTTTACTTCCTTTACCTCAGAATTGCTCTGCAAAAATTTCTGCACCAAACATAAATTGACATACTAATGAGAGGTCACTTTTACTTAGTATTTCAGAGTTTACAAAAAAGTTGGGTTTAGAGATTGTATGGAGGGAAAAAAGTAATAGATTCTCATTTAGATGTCCTTGATTCAAATTCCAGTTACTTACAACATGCATGAACATTGTCTCTGTAATGATTACACTATATGTTAGATGTTCCCTTCTTCACTGGCAAGTAAGACAATATAGTTACACAACAACTAGTTAATTTGAAGGACTTTTCAGGCTTTGAGCAGCTCATTACACTGGTGACCTTTTAAAAGTGATTTTTAGTCAAATTTGGAGATATCTACAATTGCCAGAAACCACAAAATAGTCTGTAGCAGTTGCTACCTTTTCCTATTCCCGTTTTTTTGTGCAGCTGAGAATGCTCTCAGTCTCCCTTGTTTTTTCTTTCCTTCACAAGTTCTTTTTCTCAAACATTAAACAATTGCAATTAATGACTGAATTCTTTCAATTTAGTATCACTTTCACAGTCTGAGGTTTTTCTGTAATACCTATATATAGTTTGGAAAGTTATTTTCCCTTTTTGCTATTTATTTTTTTTTTGCATGGAAAATCACAGGCTAAAAATTTTCAATGGAGGCAAAGCCAAGATGTCAGAGAAAAGGCAGGAAGTTATCTGAGCTCTCCCCGATTTCCACTTAGAATCTTAGCTAAACGTTAGAATCATAGCTAAAATAAATTCTGGAGCAACAAAACCCATAGAAGGGTAGAATAAAACAAGTTTTCAGTCCAAGACAGCTTAGAAGAACTATAAACAAATGATCTTTCCCACTTAGGTAAAAAGGAAAAACATCATACCATAGGCAGTGTCTCAGCAAGTCAACAGGAGTCCACACAACAAGATCTCTGCCCCGCAGTCCAGTAATAGTCACCCAGATATGAGCTCTCTAGCCATGACACAACAGGTAAGTGGTCAGTCCGGGAGACTCTGGCACATCTAAATCAACTAGGCCTGACAACCTCAGTGTAGCTAGTGTACTTCCAAACCAGGAAGTAAGTCCTGAACTTCCAGTCCAGGAGGTAAGACATTTGGTACAGTCTCCCCTGTATCCCAATAGCAGGACTTATTTTATAAATTTTAAATTGGTCTGTAAAATGTGGAAAAACTTCACCAAAATATACAAAAAAAGGCCTCTTCATGGAAAGCTAATATGGAAACAGGAAAGATCAAAACACAAACTCCTATGTGGACAACAATAACAAAACAAAATTGAAGCCTCAATGAGAAATATGAAGTAATCTTAGGCCTAACAATCCTCATGGAAGAGCTCAAAAAGGAGTTTAATGATTAAGAGGACTAGAAAATTTAGAATAATAAATGAGTTATCCAAGAAAATCATGAAAAAACAATTTAATAAAGGAAAGACAAGAAACAGGAAAAAAGATAACTATTCCTTTAAAATAAAATTAATCAAGTGAAAAAGAAGTTAGAAAAGTTAACTTGAAGAATATAATTCATGAAAAATTAAAATTGGTCAAGTGGAAGCTAATGATTGTGAGATATCAAGTATTAATCAAACAAAATCAAAATCATGAAAATATAATAAAATGGAATATCTCACTAGAAAAACTAATGCCTTAAAATAGATCCATGAGAGATAATTCAATAATTAAAGACTACTTCAAAAATTGTCCTAGTATCAAGAAGCAAAAAGTAAAAATAACAATAATTGAATGAATCCATCACTCACATTCTGAAAAAGATTCCAAAATGAAAACTTCAAGGAATATTAGGAAAAAAAACCCAGAACTCTCAGGTCAAGGAGAAAATACTGCAGGAGAAAAAATAAATAATTCAAACATTGAACAGTCACAGTCAAAATCACACAGGATTTAACAGCTTTTACATCAAAATATTGGAGGGCTTGAAATAGGATATTCTGGAAGGCAAAGGAGCTTGGATTACAACTAAGAATAATCAGCTACCAAGCAATCTGAGCTCATTCTTTCAGGAAAAAAGTATATATTCAATGAAAGATGGCATTCAAACATTCTTGATGCAAAGATCAAAGCCAAAGAGAAAATTCAATTTTCAAATAAAAGATTTAAAAGAAGTACACACACACACACACACACACACACATACACATACACACACACACAAAGAAACCTTGTTATTCTTAGCAATTACATATCTATAAGGGCAGTTAGAAGTAGTATCCATAAACAAAGGGTGTATGTTTAATATGATGTTATGATACAAATAAAAATCAAAGATGAAGAAAGAGGACTGCACTGGAAGAAGAGAAAAGGGAGAGGCAGAATATAGTAAATTATATCACATAAAGAGGCATGAAAGATCTGTTATAGTGGAGGGAATGAAGGAAGGCAGTTTTCTATTATTTGAACCTTACTCTCATCAGATTTGACTCAAAGAGGGAGGGTAGATTGAGGGAGACAAAAAAAAAATACTGGAAACTGCAGGAATGCCCATCAATTGGGTAATGGTTGAAAAAGTTGTGGTTTATAAATATGAAATGGTATAAGAATAATAAACTGAATAATTTTAGGGAAAAGATAGAAATAATTGCATGAAATAATGAAGCATGAAATAAGCAGAACCAAGAGAACATTGTATACAATAAAATCAATATTGTTTTATTAATGACTGAGTAAATAAGTTATTTTAAATTTTATAACTTTTGATATAAATATAATCTTTATAAATTTACTACAAAGTACAGAAGAAGAAAGATGATATTTGTAACTGAAGAAAGAACTGAAAAATGGAAATGTGTATAGAATTGCACACATACACATACACACAAACACACATAGTGGTAACGTGACACTTCTCCACTTTGTAATTCATTGAATTTGATATTCCATACAATATGATGAGAAAGAAATTCTTCAGCACTGGATAGTTCTGTAAGAAACGACCAGCAAGACGATTTCAGAGAGGCCTGGAGAGACTCGTATGAACTGATGCTGAGTGAAATGAGCAGAACCAGGAGATCAATATACATGGCAACAATACTATATGACGATCAATTCTGATGGACATGGCTCTCTTCAACAATGAAATGTTTCAAACCACTTTCAATTCTTCAGTGAAGAAAGCCATATACACCCAGAGAGAGGGATGTGAAATGCGGACCACAACATAACATTCTCATACTTTTGATTTATATTTGCTTATATTGTGTTTCCTTTATCTGATATGTCTTCTGTGTAGATATGATTTTTCTTGCAAAACAATGATAACTTTGGAAATATCTATACATATATTTGATTTACCAAATATTTTAACATAATTAACACATAGTGGATATCCTGCCATCTAGGGGAGGGGTGGGGAGTTGGGGGGAAAAATCTGTACCAGAAAGCTATGTAAGTGTTAATGTTGAAAAATTACCCATACATATGTTTTGCAAATAAAATAAAATTTTAAAAAATGTGTAGCAATACAGGCAATTATATGGCAGACACTATTCACACAGCTATGTAAGTTGGGAGCTGATCATAATATATTTGTTATACATGTAGTGTAATAAACTATACACAATTTATAATTCTCATTGATTTAGATTAAAATATACTGCTTACCTCATTTAACTCATTTTTTTCATGTAAAAAAAGAAAATACATTTAAGGCAAAGGAGGAGTACATGAGAACAAAGAATTAAGGAGAACAGTGAAGATATTTTATAAAAGACATCATGAGCTGGACCTTGACCAAGGATAATGAATTTTCTGATATAGGAAAGTAAATCATACGGCTCATAAAGTACAGATTATGCAGAAAGAAAGGTTGACATATCACGTATTTATGTGAATATCATATAAATGAGTATATATGTATGCATATCAATATATAATGCAAATAGCTACACAAATTATCCATATTACAACATAAAACCTAATATGGTCTTTTTTATCTAATAAAAATGATTTCTGTAGATTTTTTTTTTACAGTTTATTTCAGATATTTGAAGAACATTTTCCATAGAGGAACTGGTATAAAAATCAAATTGTGAAGAGCTAAGAAATGGGTGGATAAAAAAAAATAAAGTAGCAAATGCCTACCAATGTTTATAGGAGTTGACCATTGAAAAAAAAGGAAAATAAAAGACAAACTTGAATGATTCTTTGGTACACTAGCTACCTATGTAAATAAAATTAATCAATTTATTAATTAAAAATAAAGTAATGTCTTGCTTGGGCCAAAAGTATTTTACATCAAGTTTGGTTGTTTGCTTGTTCTGAGAATGAGGTGAGGGGCTAAGATTTTAAAATATAGAATGCCAAATAGCATTTGGAAAAAAAACCTTTGAATGGAATTATCACTTATAAACACTAAAACTGCTAGAACTCTTTCAGGTTAAGATTTTTTGTCAGTTTCTTTTGGTAATTGAATATGTTATTTTTCATGGGGGCACAAAATATATAATTTATGTGGCTATCAGGGAAGGAATGGTTGTTATGAAAGTTTTATTAAGAAGAATTTCACCTTTAAGACCTCCCTAGGACTTAGGAATTTGGGATAAAAAAGGATACCAAATACTGAACAGTATATAAAGCATAATATCTGCAGCAGGTGAAATCTGCTACTTTTCCCATAAATTAGATTTATTTTCTTTCTATTGCAAATGATAGCTATTTAGTTTATTAAGTGAGAACTTGCAATATCATCACACATCTAAATTAATGAAAATATTAATTTTCAGTCACTAAAAATTACCAGGCAAGTGAAAAAAACACATTTATAAAATTATCAAACATAATTATGCATCAGGGAAAAAATAATGATGAAATGAAATCAGAAACCTTTATCACAAATAAATGATAAAGGTGCTGCTAGATGGTACAGTGGATAGAGCGCCAGCCCTGCAGTCAGAAAGTTCTGAGTTCCAATTTGGCCTGAGGCCTGAGACAGTTAACACTTCCTAGCTGTGTGACCCTGGACAAGTCAATTAACCCCAATTGCCTCAGCAAAAAAAAAAAAAAAAAAGTAAAAATTGTTCTTAAAAGCATAAACAATGTATGAATAGATTAATTCTCTAATTTTCACAAATGTGTTTAACATCATAGTTACACATATAAATTTACACAAAATATAGAAATGTATTGAAATATCTTTGGACACACTGTGAGCTAAATCACATGACCTTAAAAATAATTCCTTACACAGCCTGATAAAACAATATAATTCATTTAAAATCAAATAGTTTTGATTCAATCCAACAAACATATTAGGGGATATATATATATGATGCATTTTAATGGAAAAAAATAAGGATAAAAATAATTCCAACACGTTCCTCAAGTTTAAAAAGCAACTTAAGCTTATTCATAAATAGTTTTAATGGAAGCTCAAATACAGTACTTCATAAACCATTTGTAAGTATCTAATAGAGATCAAAAACTATGACCTGAGAAATGTGAAGAAGGGAGTTCACTCATCACTGGGTGCCAGGAAAATTGAATTTATCATTGAGCATGCCCTTGAAAGAATTTTTTTAGATTTTAAGTGGTCATGGAAGTTGTAGAAAGAATAGGGTAAGAGGAGAGGAAAAGAGAATATTTTTTTCAGGCCTGTGTACATGGGATGAGAAAAAGCATAGATGATTGAAATAATAATATAAGGCTGAATAAACAAAAAGTTTCATCTTATATTCCTCACACTTGGAGCATGCAAATATATAGGCCGAAATAAAGTTTGACAAGTAAGATGAACTCTGAATATGGAAGGCTTTAAACAGCAGGCTAAAGTGATTAGGTTTTGCTATATATAGAAAGAATATGATTATGAGTGCTATTATGTGCTGATACTGTGCTATTATGCCAATATTATTAAAGAATATGTATATGTAGGGAGGAAGAGAGGGAGATAGAGAGAGACACACACAAAGACAGAGACAGAGAGATAGAGAGATTTCAAGTAAATCAATGGAATTTAAGTTAGATTCATGTTTCTTTTGAATTTAGCCACTTAGTACATGATCAGTAACCCAAGATGGATTATTTCAAAATATCTAATAGTTTGCTTTTTGTTCCTTGTCAAAAAAGTTCTCCACATTGAAGATAGTAAAGTTAAAATTTCCTCTTTGAAAGCAAATATTTTGAATATTCTTCCATTGGAGCTATATATTTAAGTCTCCTACCAAAGTCTCCAAAGATTTAAAGTTGCTTATCATCAAAAGGGCAAAGGAAGATAAATGAGCCAATTAGTTAACATGGCCAATTTAGAATTGCACAAAATAATCTGTATAAAACATTATCATAGAGGTGTATGATAACAAAAGAAGTTGTACTTTTTATGAACTGAGAGCAATTGAAAACTTATGGAAATCTTATGGATTCCATTGAGGTTAATATAATAATAGCCATTTGGTCTAGGGGTAGATTCCCAATATGTTCATAAAATTCCTTTAGATGATATATGTTAGCATGCAGTGGATAAGAAATTGTCATGAAGTCAAAAAGAACTTGATTCAAGAATTACCTCTATTATATACTGATTATATGACCCTGGGCAAAGTCACTTAATTTACCTTTGGCCCTAAATAACTATCAATGTTTGTAAATCACAGGGCAACCACATTGAAGTGTTCACAGAGCTCTCAAAGTATCAAAATATATAATCTCACAAAATTCTAGTTTGATGGTCATCTAGTTCTGTAAGACTTAGCAGTGTTTTCATATATAAAATAAACAATAATAATTACAAAAATTGTTACAAAGAGAGACATTAATACACCCTAAAGTGCTATAAAATTAGTTATTTCTCTTCCTTTACTCTCTTCTCTTTCTAAAACAAAATACATCAAAGGAATTGAAGGAAGCACATCCCTCAAAAATCTATTTCATTCCAATTGTAAAGGCTTTACATAAAACTGGCTACAAAAATCACATTCCTATTTAAATTACATCATTTATTAGGATTTTGTTACTCTTGTCATTTATATATTTAATTTTGTTTTCAAACTTTGTACATATTAGGACAGGTATACTCAATTTTCTCCATTTAAAAAATGGTTTAAAAATAATTTATATACAGAGACAACATGACACTGCAGCTGGAGGACTGGTATTAGAATACTTGTGTTAAAATCTTATCTCTGAAATGTATTCTCAGTATGAGTGTGATAAAATTATTAACATGGCTGTGTATTGTGCTTCTTGAGAGAAAGAAAGAAACAAAGAAACAAAGAAAGCTAAGAAAAGAAAAAAGGGAGAAAAGGAGAAAACGAGGGAGGGAGATTAGGGATGAGAAGAAGAAAATGAAGGAAAAGAAAGAAAATGAGAGAAGTCCACTAGATTATCAAAAACCTCAATTTACTCTGAAAAAGAAAAGTTTCTAACATTAATATTTTTAAAAACTGAACAAATTTGCAATATAGAATCAAATGTTTAAGTGTGGTACAATGAAAACTTCAATAAGGTGTACTTTTTTTTTTGACCAGGAAAGATTTTTTGAGTGGAAATGCTTAAAAATGTACAACAATCACTCATGGGGGAAATCACAAAGGAAAGCAATTTAATATTATTTCTGAAATCAAGGAGAGAAAGTTTTCACTAGCTTGTTTGAATTTGAAAATTTATCTCAGTAGAGTCTGACAAAAGGAAAACATCCAAGAAATGTTTTACTTTTAATCTCTATCACACCTGTTTTCTTCTGAATGTCATGTGAGAATTCCATTCACCTACCAAATATAAATTTATGCAATGTAAAACTGACACCTCCTTCTTTGGAATTCTCAAATCATCGCTGAACAGAATTTCAGAAAAATATTATTGCAAGCTTGAGTGGCTCGAAATATGTTCATATATTTAGAGTACTTTCATTTTGCAATTGCACATTTCTATGTGGGCATTTTTCCCCAAAGAATTTACACATGGCATCTTTCTCATTTTAAGAAAGTGGAACACAAGGATGCCAACTCAGAGAAAATTTATAATACTGGGAAAGTATTATATTCTTTTTGACTCTAAATGGAGTAGGCCAAAACTATTTAATGTTCCTTGAAGAACTTCCAACTAAGTCATTTCATTTTTATATGCCCTCTCAGGCTATTTAAAGAACCAGCAGGAAATTATTTTGTATTAGAGAAAGAAGATCTAACTAAGCCAAGGTAGTATAAAAGTAAATAACAAAAAAGCTCCCTTAAAAGTACAGTCAGGGAAAATACATAAATAAAAAATGGATGAAAAAAGTAAGAAAAACTCTAAAACTTATGTCATGGGGGAAGCCAGGTGGGGCAATGGATGGAAAACCAGCTTCTGAAGTCAGGAGGACCTGAATTCGAATTTGATTTCAGACACTTAACAAGTCCTAGGTGTATGACCCTGGGCAAGTCACTTAATCCCACTTGCCTAAGGGAAAAAAAAAAACATGTTATGTTATGCCAAGGTTCATGGGCAGTTACTACCTTTAAAACACTGCAGCTACCATGATTCAAATCTCTCTCTCCCTCCCTCCCTCTCTCTCTCTCTCTCTCTCTCTCTCTCTCTCTCTCTCTCTCTCTCTCTCTTTTCCTCCTTTTTTCTCTCTCTCCCTCCCTCTCTCTCTCTATGTCTCTGTCTCTGTCTCTCCCCATCTCACTTTCTCTCTCTCTCTCTCTCTCCCTCTCTCCATCTCTTTTATCTCTCTGTCTCTCCCTGTCTCTGTCTCTCTCTGTCTTTTTCTTTGTCTTTCTGTCTGTCTGTCTCTGTATCTCTCTGTCTCTCCCTGTCTCTGTCTCTCTCTGTCTTTTTCTTTGTCTTTCTGTCTGTCTGTCTGTCTCTGTATCTCTCTGTCTCTCTCTCTCTCTGTCTCTCTCTCTCTCTGTCTCTCTCTCTCTCTCTCTCTCT
>JAJPUD010020072.1:15306-25390 GCA_023553655.1 Myrmecobius fasciatus
ACACACACACACACACACACACACACACACACACACACACACACAAATTAACTATTTAGTGTGTATAAAGTAGTAGCCCAGGCACTGGCAATCCAAAGAGATACCACAACTTATACTATTATTATTATTACTACTGCATTACCTTTACTGGTACTCAGATCTGCTCCAGATTTACTATTCCTCCTAATAAATTCTTATAATAAAGTGGTTTATGTGACAATAAAATTAAAAAGTCATAATAAATCTCTCTAAATAAAAATCATTTTTTCATTCTACTAAAGGGATGGTTACATGATTACGGTTTAAAAAATGATGAAACGGTCATTCAATTGAGGGCAAGGGATAGGAAACTTTTAAAAATAATTTATGTCTATCAACTGGGAGATGGCTGACTAAGTCATGGTATATGTAAGTCATTTGAAGTCTTTATGAAATTGTCCTATTCAGTATTTTCTAAAGAACAATAATATTCCATTACATTTATTTTTCATAACGTATTTAGTCATTCCCCAACTGAGGGACGTCCACTCAATTTCCAATTCCTTGACAGTACAAAAAAGGCTCCCACCAGCATTTTGCACATGTGAGTATTTTTCCCTCTTTTATGATCTCTTTGGGATGTAAGCCCAGTAGATACATTGCTGTATCAAAAAGTCATGCACATTTTGAATGCTTTTTGGGTATAGTTCCAAATTGTTTCCCAGTATGGTGGATCATTTCAAAACTTAACAAATCATGTATGTTTTGCAGTTTTCCCACATCTCTTCCAACATTCATAATTTTCTTTTCCTGTTATTTTAGCTAATCTGAGAAATATGTAGAGGCAGCTCAGAGTTGTCTTAATTTTCATTTCTCTGATCAATAGTGATCTAGAATACATTTTCACATAAATAGTAATGGTTTAAATTTCTTCATCTGAAATTTGTCTGTTCATATTCTTTGATAATTTATCAATTTGAGAATGGCTTCAATTATTATGTTTGAGTCAATTTTCTCTATATTTTAGAAAGGAAGCCTTCATCAGAAACTTTAATGTAATTGTTTTTCCAAATTTATTGCTTTCCTTTTAATCTTGTCTGATTGGTTTTGTTGTACAAAACTTTTTTTACCTTAATATAATCTAAATTATCTGTTTTGTATTAAATAATGTATCCAGTTCTTTTCTGGATATGAAATTCTTTCTTATTGACAAATCTGAGAGGTAAGCCATTTTTGCCCTCTAATTTGCTTATAAGATCACTCCTTATGACTAAATTATGAACCAGTTTTGGTGTAGGGTGTTAGGTGTGGGTCAATGATTATTTCCTGCCATACAAATTTCCTATTTTCCCAGTTTTTGACCGATAGCAAGTTCTTATCCCAAAAGCAGGGGACTTTGAATTTGTTAAACACTAGATTATTATAATCATTAACTATTTTGTTCTATGAACCTAACCTATTGCACTGATTGACTACTCTATTTCTTAGTCAGTACCAAATGGTTTTGACCACTTCTGTATAATATAGTTTTAGGTCTGATACAGAGAAGCCACTTTTTTTTTGCATTTTTTTATGATTCCCTGGAAATTCTTGACTGTTCTTCTAGATGAACTTTGTTATTTTTTTCTAGCTCTGTAAAATAATTTCATGGGAGTTTGATTAGTATGGCACTGAATAAGTAGGTTAATTTACATAGTATTTTTATTATATTAGCTCTGTCTACACATGTGCACTTGATGTCTCTCCAATTAATTACATCTGACTTTATTTGTGTAGAAAATGTTTTGTAATTTTGTTAATATAGCTCCTGATTTGACTTGCCAGGAAGAATCCCAATTATTTTAAATTTTTTATAGCTATTTTAAATGGAATTTCTCTTTTTTTTCTCTTGCTGCTGGACTTTTTTGGTAAGATATCAAGATACTGATGATTTATGTAGATTTATTTTGTATACTGCAACTTTGCTAAAATTATGAATTATTTCTAGTAGTTTTTTTTGGTTGATTCTCTAAGGTTTTTTAAGTATACCATCTAATCATCTGCAAAGAGAACAAATTTAGTTTCCTCTCTCTAATTACTTCTCTTATGTTTTTAATCTCTTTTTCTTCTATTGCCAAAGCTAACATTTCTAATATAACATTGAATAGGAAGATGATAGTGGTCAATCTTTTTTCATTCCTGATTTTATTGGGAATCATATTAGTTTAGCTCCCTTACATATGAGTGATGCTAATAGCTTTAAATAGATGTTACCATTCATTTTACAGAAAATTCCAATTATTCCCATAATTTATAATGTTTTTAGTAGGAATGCATGTTGGATTTTATGAAAGGCTTTTTCTGCATCTGTTAAGATAATCGTATGATTTTTGTTAGTTTGGTTATTGATATAGTCAATTATGTTAATAAATTTCTTAATATTCAACAAGCCCTATATTGCTGGAGTAATTTGGACTTGGTCGTGTTGTGTTATCATAGTGATGAATGCTGTAATCTCGTTCTTGATATTTTATTTAAGATTTTTGCATCAATATTTTTTAGGGGAATTGCTCTAAAATTTTATTTTGCTGTTTTGATCATACCTGGTTTAGTTATGAGCACTATAACTTTGTCATAAAAAGAATTTAGTAGGATTCTTTCTTTCACACCGTATACCAAGATAAGGTCAAAATGGATTCATGATCTAGACATAAAAAATGCTATTATAAACAAATTATAAGATCATAGGATGATTTACCTCTCAGATCTGTGGAGGAGGAAGGAATTTGTGACCAAAGAAGAACTAGAAATCATTATTAATCACAAAATGGATAATTTTGACTATGTCACGTTAAAAAGGTTTTGTACAAACAAAACAAATGAAGACAAGATTAGAAGGGAAGCAATAAAACTGGGAAAATACTTTTTATATTCAAATGTGCTTACAAAGGCCTTATTTCTAAAATATATAGAGAATTGACTCATATTTATAAGAATTCAAACCACTCTCCAATTGATAAAATAGTCAAAGGATATGAGAAGATAATTTTCAGATGAAGAAATTGAAACTATTTCTAGTCATATGAAAAGATGCTCCAAATCACTATTCATCAGAGAAATGCAAATTAAGACAACTCTGAGATGCCACTTCACACCTGTCGGATTTGCCAAAATGATGGGAAAAGAAAATGACGAATACTGGAAGGGATGTGAGAAAACTGGGACACTGATATGTTGTTTTCAAAAGAGTTTACATAGAACTGTAATTAATTGTTCTTTAAATGTTTTGTAGAATTCAAATGCAAATCTATCTGATGCATGATATATTTTTTCTTAGCAAGCTTTTTAATAGCTTGCTCATTTTTTTTTCTAAAATGGGGTCTATATGAGTAATTTTGTAAGTATTCATCCATTTCACTTAGATTATCAGATTTATTGGCATATAGATAGCAAAATGCCACATAATTATTGCTCTAATTTCCTCTACACTGGTGGAAAGTTTACCCTTTTCATTTTTGAAGCTAGCAACTTGATTTTCTTCTTTCCTTTGTCTAATCAGATTAACTGAAGTTTTATCTATTGTGTTGGTTTTTCATAAAACAAGCTTAGTTTTGTTTATTAGTTTAATAGCTTTTTTAACTTTCAAAATTAATAATATTTTTCAGATTTTTTATTATTTTCAGAATTTCAAATTTGATATTTATTTGGAGGGTTTTAATGTGTTCTGTTTCTAGCTTCTTTAGTGGCATGCACAATTTATTGGTCTTCCCTGTCTCTATTTTATGCAAGTAAGCATCTAGAGACAGAAAATTTCCCCTAACAACTGCTTTGGCAGCATCCAATACATTTTGCTATATTTTCTCATTATTGTCATTTTCTAGGAAGAAATGATCACTTTTGTCTATGATTGGTTGTTTCACATACTCATTCTTTAGGATCAGATAATTTAGTTTGTCTATTTTTCCTTGGTCATTTATAACCTGCAAATTTTATTGTATTGTCATATGAAAAAGATGCATTTCCTATTTATGCCATTCTGCATATGGTTTTTTTCTGTCCTGATACAATGTCATTTTTATGAACCTCTGAGAAAAAAGTATACTACTTTCTGTTTCCATTCACTTTTCTTCATAAATCTATCATATCTCACTTTAAAAAAAATATTTACCTTCTTACCTTCTTTCTTAATTATTTTGTGATTTGATTTATCGAATTTTAAGAGAGTAAGGTTGAAATTCCCCACTACACTAATTTTGCTGTCTTATTCTTCTTGCAGTTCTCTTAATTTTCCCCTAGAAATACGAATGCTGCACCACATGGTGCTCATATGTTTTCTATTGATATTACTTCATTATCTGCGGTACCTTTTAGCAAGATGTGGTTTCCTTCCTTATCTCTTTTAATTTAATCTATTTCCCTTTGCTCTGAAATCAAGATTGCTACCACTGTTTTTTCTCCTTAAGGTAAAGCATAATAGATTCTGTTTTAACCTTTTAACTTTACTCTGCATGTAACCCTCTGCTTTAAAAGTGTTTCTTGTAAACAACATATTGTAGAATTCTTGCTTTTAATCCAGTCTGCTATCTGTTTACATTTTATGGGAGAGTTTATTCCATTCACATTCATAAATAAATTTAGTAACTCTGTATTTCCTGTCATCTTACTTTCCCCAGGCTCTACTTTTCTTTTTATTTTCCCTCTTTCCCTCGTTGCCAATATTTTGCTTCAGACTACCATTTCCCTCAAACAAACCTCCCCTTTTACAGTCCCTCCTCCTTTCTGATACCTTTCCCTTACTATTTCTGTTTCACTTTTTATTAGCCTCCTTCTGTCATTTCCCATTTCCCCTGCTATTTCCTTACTGGATGAGACTAGTTCTGTGAAACAAATATGTTTGATATTCCCTCTTTGAGCCAGATCCAATGAGAGTAAGATTTACAATGTTCTTCTCCCCCCCTCTTTTCTCTCAGTTATAATTGGTCTTTGTTGCCAGTTCTTGAGGTGCAATTTACCACAATTTACTTCCATTTTCCTCTTCTTTAAGCATAACTCTAGTTTCTTTTTTATATTATCTCAATACAATCAAATTGTATCTGCAGCCTCTAATATATGCAAAACGGAGATGCAGTTCTTAATAATTAAGTATGCCATCTTTCGATATAGAGATCTAAACATGTTAACTTTTTTTATTTTTTTTTATTTGCATAACATATGTGTGGGTAATTCTTCAACAATAACCCTTACATAGCTTTCCGTTACAAATTTTTCCCCCAACTCCCCACTCCTCCCCTAGATAGCAGGATATCCACTATATGTTAATTATGTTAAAATATTGGCAAATCGAATATATGTATACATATTTCCAAACTTGTCATTGTTGTGCAAGAAAAATCTTGTCTACACAAACGATATATCAGATAAAGGAAACAAAATGTAAGCAAACATCAATCAAGGAGTATGAGAATGTTATGTTGTGGTCCACATTTCACATCCCTCTCTCTGGGTGTATATGGCTTTCTTCAGTGAACAATTGGAGGTGGTTTGAAACATTTCATTGTTGAAGAGAGCAATGTCCATCAGAATTGATCGTCATATAGTACTTAAACATGTTAACTTTTAAAAGAACATTTTTTCTTTCCTTTTTACCATTTTTGCTTTTATGTTCTGTTTGAAAATCAAATTTTCTGTCCAGCTCTCGTCTATTTTTCAGAAATAAATGAATGTCACCTATTTCATTATATGTCCATCTTTTTTCTCTGAAAAGATGTCTTAATTTTTCAGGATAATTGATTTTTGCCTGCAATTCAAATTAGCTTGCTTTTCAGAATATCTGATTCCAAGCCCTTTGGTCCTTTAAAGCAGAAGCTGCAAAGTGCTGTGTAATCCTGATGTTGGCTCTTTGATATTTTAATTATTTCTGTTTCCAATATTTTCTCCTTGGTCCTATAATTCTTAAATTGACCTACAATATTCTTTGGAGTTTTCAATTTGGGGTGTCTTTCAGTAGGTGATTGGTGAATTCTTTCAATGGCTATTTTACCCCCTGCTTCTAGGACATCAGGACAGTTTTCATTGATGATTTCCTGAAAGATAATACCTACTCTGTTTTTTTTTTAATTTTTATTTTTTATAATGGTTTTCAGAAAGTCCAATAATTCCTAAATTGTCTCATCTAGAACTATTTTCTAAGTTAGCTATTTTTTCAATGAGGTATTTTACACTTTCTTCTTTTTTTGATTCTTGACTGATTCTCTAAATTTCATTGAGTCATTCACTTTCATTTGCTCAATTCTAATTTTTATTGAATCATTTCCTTCAGTTAGCTTCTTAAAATATTCTTTTATATTTGGCCAATAGAAAATTTTAAATTAGCTGTTTTGTTCAATTGATTTTTTTCCATTTCACAACTTTTGTTTTTCAAGAAGTTGTTTTCTTTTCCTAGTTAGTCAAATCTATTTTGTAAGCACTTATATACTTTTTCCATTTTGCTAAATCTATTTTGTAAGGATTTTTTTTCAGATAAATAGTATGTTTCCTTTTCCAAACTCTTCTTTAATGTTTTCATTATCTCTCCCCATTTTTCTTCTAAATTTCTTTTAAGATCCTTTTTGAGCTATTGTAATAGAATCTTGTGAGATGGGAGCCAACTCTTAAATCAGCCTTTGGGGCTTCATGTGGAGATGATTTACTTTTTGTGTCCTCAGGATTTGAGATCTGTTTTCTTTTTCTCTAAAAACTATCTATGATGACAGTTCTTTTTGCTTTTTTGATCATTTTAAAGATTGAGGTCTGCTCTTAAGGCAAAGGGGAGATTGTCCCAAGCTTCCTCTACAGGCAACAGAGACTTCCCTAGCCCAGTGTGACTGGCTTTCTTCCTGTGTTTGCCAAACCTCCTGTTACTTTGGGTATCAGAGGTTCACTTTTTTGCCTTTTGTATTTGTGTTGGTGCCTCACAGATGATCTGCTGATCCATTGGCTTTTGCATCAAGTGACTAGTTAATGCTGCTCACTAAAAACCTTCTGGTAAATTGTCTGGTGGGTGGATGCCACAGTGCCCTGGATTCCTGTGAGGTTCCTGCACTCAGATGCCTCACCATGCTTAAATAAAAGAAACCTTTCTGAAGTTCTGCTAAAATATCTTCTGACAAAAATGTGTTATACTCCAAATATTTGTGGGTTCTGTCTCTCCAAAACCACTTTAGAGGTTTGATTAGGTGCTGATTTGAGGGATGCCAAAAAGAACTCAGATAAAGACCTATCTACTCTCTGCCTTCTTTCCTCTGGCCCCTAGGATTCTATTTTTTAACCTACTGTACTATTTGCTCCTATTTTATGGGAGAGTTAATGCCATTCAGATTCAGTTATGATTCTCATTACTAAGTTTCTTTGCATCCTATTTTCTCTGCTGTATATATTTTTGTTCTCTCTTGCCACTCATCCTTAGTTACTGTGTTATATCCACTCCCCCAATTACCTTATCTTCTATTTCCCATTGCCTCCTTCACTTACCTTTTTTTTCTAGTGTTTCTGCTCTCCCTTCTATTCTATCTCTCCTTTAGTTTCCTCTTTCTAAATCTTTATAGGGTTTGATAATTTTCTAAAACGAACTGAATGATTAAGTTATTCCTTCCTAGAGCCAAAATTGTGAGATTAAGCCTCAGAAAATTGTCATCTCCTCCTTTCCTTTGATTATAATAAGTCTTCTGGATCTTTTAATGTGAACTAATTATCCCATTATACATTCCCATTCCTATTTTTCCAGAACAAATCTTTTGTTACACCCCTTAATGTCTTTTATTTTTGATGTCATCATATCAGAATCCATTCACAACCACAACTTCAATGGATGTGAGGCATTCTTCTGTCTGTTCCAGTGACAAATACAGTTCTAAACAGTTAGACATATAATTTTCTCATCTAGGGATATAAACAGTTTTATCTGAAAATATTATGTATATATTTCCCCTGTTTACATTTTTATGCTTCTTTTGAATCCTCCATTTTAAATCAAATTTACTGCTTAGTTTTGTTTTTTTTTCCCAATAAAAATGATTGAGAGTCTCTTACTTCATTGAAGCTCCATTACCTCACCTAAAAGATGATGTTCAGTCTCACCAGATAGTTAACTATTTATTTTAAACCTATATCCTTTGCCTTCTGGAATATGGTATTCCTGGCCCTCTGATCTTTTATTGTGGAAGCTGCCAGATCCTCGATAATCCTGACTATTGCTACTTACATTTCAATTGTTTCTGATCAGCAGTTGGCAATATTTTTCCCTTGATATTGTAGTTTTGGGGTTTTGCAACAATGAACCGTGTTTTTTTTTTTTTTTTTTTTTTTTTGGATCTATATAGGACGATGATAAAAGAATTGTTTCAATGAGTATTTCCCCACTCTGTGTCCAGACTTTGGGGCAGTATTCCTGGATATCTTGAAGAATGTTATAGAGAATCTTCTTTTGGTCATGGCCTTCAGGTAGGCCAATAATTTTTAAACTGTCTCTTCTGAATCTATTTCCAGACTTGCTGTTTTTCCAATGAGATATTTCACATTTTTGTCATTCTTTTTAATTTGTTTTATGGATTTTTCCTGTCTCATAGAGTCATTAAGTTCCATTTGCCCTATTCCATTTTTAATGGTTGATTTTCTTCAATTAGCTTTTGTATCTCTTTTTTCCATTTGGTCAATTTTATATTTCCTGGTGGTTTCTTCAGTCTATTTGTCCATCTTACCCCAAATCATTGACGCTTGTATGCATACCTTTCATTTATTTTCTCATTTTTTCTTCTACCACTCTTATTTGCCATTTAAATTCTTTTACAAGCACAATTCTAATTGGAATTGTTTTGCATCATCTCATTGTTGAAGAGAGCCATGTCCATCAGAATTGACATTCATATAATCTTGTTGTTGCCATGTATAATGATATCCTGATTCTGCTCATTTCACTCAGCATTAATTAATGCAAATCTCTCCAGGCCTCTTTGAAATCATCCTGCTGGTCGTTTCTTATAGAACAATAATATTCCACAACATTCATATACCATAATTTGTTCAGCCATTGTCTAATTGACTAGCATCCATTCAGTTTCCAGTTTCTAGCCAATACAAAAAGAGCTGCCACAAACATTCATGCACATATGGGGCTCTTTCCTTCCTTTATGATTTCTTTGGCATATAAGCCCAATAGAAATGCTGCTGGGTCAAAGGGTATGCACTTTTTGAGCATAGCTTCAAATTGCTCTATAGAATGGCTGGATCCATTCACAGTTCCATCAACAATATATCAGTGTCTCAGTTTTCCCACATCCCCTTCAACATTCATCATTATCTTTTCCTGTCATCTTAGCTAATGTGATAGGTGTGTAGTGGTATCTCAGTGTTGTCTTAATTTGCATCTATCTGATCAATAGTAATTTGCAGCACCTTTTCATATGACTAGAAATAGTTTTAATTTCATCATCTGAAAATTTTCTGTTTATATACTTTGATCAATTGGAGAGTGGCTTGAATTCTTACAAATGTTAGTCCATTCTCTATATATCTTAGAAATGAGGCCTTTATCAGAACCCTTAATTTTAAAAATAATTTTCCAATTTATTGCTTCCCTCTTAATATCGCCTGCATTAGGTTTGTTGTACAATTTGTTTTAACTTAATATACTCAAAATTATCTATCTGTTGTTCAGTTAAGAGTTCCAGTGCTTCTTTGGACTTGTCCACAGGTCTGAGAGGTAAACTATCTTTTGTTCCTCTAATTTTCTTATAATATCACTCTTTATATCCAGATCATGTACCCATTTAGATCTTATCTTGGTATGTGGTGCTATGTGTGGGTCAAGCCCTAATTTCTTCCACACTAGTTTCCAATTTTTCAAGCAATTTTTTTTGAAAGACTGAATTCTTCTTCCAAAAGCTGGGGACTTTGGATTTGTCAAACACTAGAGTGGTCTAGTTATCCCCCATTTTATCCTGTGATCTTATCCTATGCCACTGATTGACTACTCTATTTCTTAGCCAGTACAAAATGGTTTTTATTCACACTGCTTTATAATATAGTACTAGATCTGGCACAGCTAGGCCACCTTTATCAGCATTTTTTTCATTAATTCCCTTGAAATTCT
>JAJPUD010020073.1:8210-25390 GCA_023553655.1 Myrmecobius fasciatus
TCCTGGTTCTGCTCATTTCACTCAGCATCAGTTCATGTAAGTCTCTCCAGGCCTCTCTGAAATCATCTTGCTGGTCATTTCTTACAGAACAATAATATTCCATAATATTCATATACCATAATTTATTCAGCCATTCTCCAATTGAAGGGCATCTATTCAATTTCCAGTTTCTAGCCACTACAAAAAGGACTGCCACAAACATTCTTGCACATGTGGGGCCTTTTCCTTCCTTTATGATTTCTTTGGGATATAAGCCCAATAGAAATGCTGCTGGGTCAAAGGGTATGCACAGTTTGATAACTTTTTGAGCATAGCTCCAAATTGTTCTCCAGAATGGCTGTATCCGTTCACAGCTCCACCAACAATGCATCAGTGTCCCAGCCCTCCCACAACCCCTCCAACATTCATCATTAACTTTTCCTGTCATTTTAGCCAATCTGACAGGTGTGAAGTGGTATCTCAGGGTTGAACATGTTAAATTTAATATGCCTAGAGGATATTCAGTTGGAAGTAGGTTATGAAGAACTAGAACTCAGGAGAGGGATTAATTTGGATATTTATATCTCTATATCTATAACTACAGCTTTGGCTATATCTTTGTCTATCTCTGATGTGGTGTCTGTATATCATCTATCTACCTATCTATCCACAATCTATCTCTTGTTCTCTACATATAAATGATAATTGAAACCATGGAAACGACCTGAAAGTTTAGTAGAAATTAAAATCTGATGTGGTGACATCTTCCATGCAATTTTCTACCATATCATTCCTACTATAGGATAGGAATACAACAATTCCAACTGATAAATTTTCACTCATCTTTTGAAAGGAGTCAGCATAAGTGGACAGAAACATTGTATGCCATTCATTGATCTTTTAAAGTATAGAAGTACATTTGTAATAACTTTATGATTTGTAGAATGCCTCTAAAAATATATTATTTGATATAAGTAGTAAAATTGTGTTTTATATCTGAAGTTCAGGTTTTGTAACTTGCTTAAGAATCCATAGCTAATGAATGAAAAAGCTGGGACAAGGAATTAGATCTTCTGATTCTGCTCAATGTTTTCTCAATTCACTATGCCATGTTATCCTGAAATTCTAAAGTTGGAAGACACTTCAGATCCTATTTTCTCTCAAATGAATCATAAATCCTTTAGTGTTCAATGTACAATCATCTAGTTTTCACTACAAGATCTCCAGGGATATGAAATTCACTCTTTTTTGAGGCAAACTACTTCATTTTTGGAGAGCTTGAATTGCTAGGAAATTATTATGATGAGTCAAATTATTTCTCATTGTGTCTCCCCACTGGTTCTTGGTCCTGTTCTCTGAAGCTCAAAAATGGAGGTTTAATGTTTCATTCATATATTATATATATTTAAACTGTCAAATTCAATGGATCTTTAATTTTATTAATATGGATATTCATTCTGTTGTTACATACCTGCAATATATTGTTGTTGTTTTTAATAATCTACTATTAACAAATCTAGAGGATTGTTGTTATAATGCAAATCGCACTCAATTTGAAATCAGAGCAGCTTGAATTCTTTTTTTATAATCAAAATAAATCATTTTATTATTTTTTATTTTGGTTTTTTATTTTTTTATTTTTATAGAGCTTTTTATTTTCAAAATACATGCATAGATAATTTTCAGCATTCACCCTTGCAAAATCTTGTGTTCCAAATTTTTTCCCTCTCTTCCCCTCACCCTCTCCTTTAGATGGTAGATAATCCAAAATATGTTGAAGACATGCAATTCCTCTATACATATTTCTACAATGATCATGCTGCACAAGGGAAATCAGATCAAAAAAAGAAAAAAATGAAAAAGAAAAGAAAATGCAAGCAAATAACAACAATAAAAAAGTGAAAATACTATATTATGATCCACACTCAATCCCCACAGTCTCTCTCTGGGTGCAGGTGGCTCTTATCACAAGACCATTGAAACTGGCCCGAATCACTTTGCTATTGAAAAGAGCCAAGTGTATCAGAATTGATCATTGCATAATCTTCTTGTTCTCAGCTTGAATTCTAAAATTGCTAGTTATTTATTGTGTGTCTGTCTTTGGGCAAATCATAACCTCCCTCGGTATAAGTTTTATTTATATGTATAAAATAAAGAGCCTATCCTAGATTGCATTGACATGCCAAAAAGACATTGAAGATAACTGCTAAATTTTGAGCATTATTGTATCTAGTGCCTTTGCCCAAACTTCAGAAGTGGCAACAATCAGAAGAAAGCCAATAGTTCCCATATCCCTAGGCAATTTATATCCTCTTATGAAGTTTTCCCAATTCTCTGAAGAAAGTTACTCTAACAGATGGAATTAATGGTGATGAACACAAGTGAGGATTCTAAAATTCCATAGGTGCTAGCCAACTAGAGTAGTGTTGAATGGGTAGATTAAAATGCTTTAGTTTAAATTTCATAGAAGAAAGTCATCAGGCTGGTAATTATTTCCATAATTTTCTTCTGCCTGATAATGACCCCCAAGTTCTAGGGGGGGATTGCTATTTTAACCATTATATAGCTCTCTAACATTGCTCTGTAGAACTTCAGGATTCTGCAGAATGGTTAGATCATTTAACAACTCCATCAACAATGCATTAGTATCCCAGTTTTCCCATATCCCCTCCAACATTTATCACTATCTTTTCCTGTCATCTTAGCCAATCTGAGATATGTGAGGTGGTACCTCAAGAGTTGTTTTAATTTGCATTTCTCTAATCAATAGTGATTTAGAGCATTTTTCTATGACTATAGATGGTTTTAATTTTGTCATCTGAAAATTGTCTGCTCATATCCTTTGACCATTTACCAATTGGGGAACTACTTGTATTTTTATAAATTTGACACAGTTTTTATAAGGCATCACTTAAAAATAAAGAAAATACCCACAAAACCAAATATTGCATAATTAAATTGACCAGTCTTGGTCCTGGAGAACAGATGAGAAAATGAACCTCTCTCCTTTAAATGGAGAGGATGGAAGTGTATGAAATTGAAATGTTATATATGCTGCCAAATGTCAATAGGTGGTTGGTTTAATTTAAATGGATATGTTCTTTAAGTAGACTCTCTGAATATAGAATAGATTTATTCAATAATGATTGAAATAAACAAACAAAAGGCAATAATAACATTTAAAATAGAGTAGGGGACTAAAAGAAGAAAATTATGGCTTCTTTAACAGAAATGGGGAATTTAGAAGTGAAGTTTATGTTGCAAAGAAAGATGATGCTTGTGTTTTCGTATGTCAAGTCTGGTCTGACTGGGAAATTCAAGTGTATATGTCCAGTTGGCAGCAGGAAATGCAGAGCTGGAACATAGGGAAAGTTGAAGGCTGAGCTTATAGATTTGTAAGTCATCTCCAGAAAACAAAATTTGAGACTGTGAGAG
The DNA here is from genome assembly GCA_023553655.1 of Myrmecobius fasciatus. Taxonomy (NCBI): domain Eukaryota; kingdom Metazoa; phylum Chordata; class Mammalia; order Dasyuromorphia; family Myrmecobiidae; genus Myrmecobius; species Myrmecobius fasciatus. The sequence goes on from JAJPUD010020073.1 coordinate 11,625, forward strand.
TGGTTGAGATATTTGAAAGAGAGATTTTAGAAAGACAAAGATAAGTAGAAAATTCAATCTAATAATTCCACCAAGTATCTTCTATTGTGCATTGACTCTTTAACTTAATCAAATATTTCTTGAAAAGGTACTTAATTGTCTCAGGAACTATTTCTCTTACACTCTAGTCTGTATAAATGGCAGGTAATAAAGATACATAAGGTTAGCTGTGTGACCCTAGGCAAGTAACTTAACCTCAATTGCCTCAGCAAAAAAGCAAAAATAAATAAATAAATAAATAAAGATACATAAGGGTTCTTTTGAAGGGGGGGGGAAGGGAGTGAAGAGCAGAAAATATACTAATTTTTTTTTCTTTTATACCTACCAATAAGACTGAATTTGATGTTTGAAGTTGTTTTTAACCCTGTTTAATCTATGAAGTAGATTCCATCTGATTAGTGTCATTAGAGTTTTACAAAACTACATACTGCTGATGTTTGGAAGTTTATTTTTTAATTTTTTAATTTATTTAAAAAAATTTTTTTATTATATAAGTTTTTTTTTAATTATATAAGTTTCTTTAGAAATTTTGCCCAGCCTAGAGAGTAGGTTCTGTCCAAGTATGAAATGTGATTAATAATTATACCTTGCATTTGGATAGTGTTTTTAACCTTTTCAAAGAAATATACATCTATTATCTCCCTTTATTTCCAGCAGACTTTTGTGTGGTAGGTAAGTCAAGTAGCATAGTGTTGTATAAATGAGGAAATCAAGGCCTAGGGTGGTGAAATCACTTTCCCTAATTGATTCAGAAAGCTAATGACAAAGCAAGAATTAAAATGCATTTCTCTCTTTTTTTAAAATTAAAACATTTTATTTACAAAACATGCATGGGTAATTTTTCAACATTGACCCTTGTAAAGCTTTCTGTTCCAAATTATCCCCTCGTTATCCCTAACCCCTCCCCTAGATGGCAGGTGGACCAATACATGTTAACTATATTAAAATATGTGTTAAATCCAATATACATATACATATTTATATAGTTATCTTGCTACACAAGAAAAATCAGATCAAGAAGGAAAAAAAAAAACCTGAGAAAACAAAATGTAAGCAAACAACAACAGAAAGAATGACAATTCTATGTTGTGGTCCATAGTCAGTTCCCACAGGCCTCTCTCTGGGTGTTTCTGGCTTTCTTCATCACTGAACAATTGGAACTCGTTTGAAACATCTTATTGTTGAGGAGAACCATGTCCATCAGAATTGTTGTTGCCGAGTACAATGATCTCCTAGTTCTGCTCATTTGGCTCAGCATCAGTTCATGCAAGTCTCTCCAGGCCTCTCTGAAATCATCCTGGTGGTCATTTCTTAGAGAACAATAATATTTCATAACATTCATATGCCATAATTTATTCAGCCATTCTCCAATTGATGGGTATCCATTCAGTTTCCAGTTTCTAGCCACTACAAAAAAGGCTGCCACAAACATTCTTGCACATGTGGGGCCCCTTTTTTCTTTTAAGATCTTTTTGGGATATAGGCTTAGGAGAAACACTGCTGGGTCAAAGGGTATGCACAGTTTGATAACTTTTTGAGCATAATTCCAAATTACTCTCCAGAGCAATTTCTCCAACAATGTATCAGTGTCCTCACATCCCCTCCAACATTCATCATTATCTTTTCCTGTCATCTTAGCCAATCTGAGAGGTGTGTAGTGGTAACTTACAGTTGTCTTAATTTGCGTTTTTCTGATCAATAGTGATTTGGAGGACCTTAAATACATCTCTTGACTCCTCATTTAGGCCTCCTTCCACTACAAAAATGATGGAATTAAGTGACATATTCCTATTGATGCTTAAAACACAAGCCATATTTGCTTGCTTCCTTGGGCACTTCCATAGCATTTTGTAGCACTCATATGACATATATTCTACCATATATTTTGTTTTGCATTGGGGATTGCCAAGATGATTCTTGCTCACATAGAATGTGTGAAGTGTAGAGTTAAAATGGAAGAGAGAAAACTGAATTCTAGATCTGGAAGGGACCTTAGAGGTTATAGAATACAATTGTTTCAATTTGCAGATGAGGAAACTGAGGCATAGAGAAGTTAAACAATTTTCTTGGGATCCTGCAGGTCATAATGTCAAGATATGAACTGAAGTTTCCTAAGTCTACTGTCATATTTACCACGTCATGTTGTAGATGGTAAGATCCTCCATTTGCTGCATTTTGTGGATGACCTTGTGTGGATTCTCCTGAGTCTTGGGACACTATAGGATCTGCTAATTGAGATCCATAATCACTCAAAAGAATTTAATCTAATAATCCCTTCAAATAATAAAAAAGAAGGATGAAAAATTCTTATTGCCCAGATTATTGACAGGATCACAGATCTAGAGTTAGAAGGGACTTCCTCATCATTTAATTCAATCCTCTTATTTTATAAGATCAAGGAACTGAGGCTCAGGGGAATTGAATGATTTGAATGGAAAACCTCTGAAGAGCTGGTACATTAGTATAGATATTTTGAAGAGTGGATATTTATGGGCCTGGAGTTGTTGAAGAAAAGAAGTAGAGATTGCTTTGGGGAAATTGTTCAGCATTTTCAAGGCTGCTTCTAGAAACAGAGAAAAGAAATCTTAAACCTGGAACAATATATGGCTACAAGACATGGAACATCACTGCCTACAAAGAGCAATGGAAACTTACATGATAGGTGTAAAAGGGTTGTAACTTTTAAACAAAGGTGAGCATAGGACATGTGATTAGGTGAGTAGATTCCATTCTTGATATAGTATCCCTAGGAGTAAAAATAATTTGAGCACGCTCCCACCTTATGAGTGTGTTTAATTATGTTATATACTTGTACTACTTTACTAATAATAACTAATAATTCAAAAACAAAAATAAAAAAAAAACATGAGATGAAGATGATATAATATTTTATCCTAGTGAAAATAAGACATCACTGGATATTGAGTAGGGGAGTGACATGGTCACAACTATGCTTTTAAGAAAATCAATCTGGCCATTATGTGGAACATGGATTAGAGAAGAGAAGGATTTGAGTTGGAGGCCAATTAGGAGAGTTCAAGTGAGAGGGGCTGAGTGCTTGCATTAGAATGTGGCTTGTGTGATTAAAGAGAAGGGAACAAATTAGAGAAATATTGTGGAGAAAGAAATGACAAGATTTGGAAAGTGGTAAATGGAGTGAGGGAGGATGAGGAATCTAGGATGCCATTAAGGTGGTAAACCTTGATGATTAGAAATATGGTAATAACTTCAAGAAAAATAAGGATGGGACTGAATAGAGAAAGATAATATGATCATCTCTGAAATTGAGCTCACAACCCATCCTTGCTTGCTTATTTTGCGTGATTTAGTCTGATCTACAGAAAATGAAAAAGGTTGAGGGGTGAGGAGAAGAGAATCTTACCAGAGCACAGAAACTGATTCTTGCTGAAGCCATGAAATAATTTCAGGGTATGGTCATGAAGGTACTGTGGAGGAAGGGGCAAGGAATTTGCCCTGCACAATTCCTGTGGATGCCTGGGTCACAGTGAACTTGTCAGATTTTGGTAAACCCAGATAAAACCTAGGTTTATCCATAGGAGATCAACTTTGGGAAGAGATAGAAAAGGAGAATGTTGAGTGGTAAGAACCAAAGGGAATGGTATAGTTATGTTATAGACAAGCTCATTCTTTCCTTTTTTTTAGGAGTGGAAGAATAATATTGCTCTTCCTACCCTTTAATTCATTTATTAATTTGGCAACTCTGAGTATCATGCCTTAACCCTAGTACTGGAGACCACTGAACTAGGAGATCTATGATTAGGTAAGTTGAGCTAATCATGTAGCAAAAGGGAGGACAGCTTGTACAATGCACTGATGTCTACACAATTTCATAAAATGGGGAAGATAGCTTCTAGTACTTTGGATAAGAGTCCATACAGAGGATGCCCTTTTTCTAGGTGACTTCTATATAATAATCTAGCTACGTCACTTGACTGGTCAATGATTGCTTTGAGGCCCATTGCTCTTCTTCAACTGGAGGGATTCATATTGGTCTTGTTTCCAATTAGTTTTTTTTCTTTTGACTTATATAATATGATATGCAACAAACATGATGTCTTACAGTTCTCCAAACTCAATATGATTCAGTGGTTTAACCTGAGACTCAAATAACAGATGAGAACTTACAATTTAAAAAGTAGTACAGTATTTAGAACCAAGTAGATGTAGTCCTTCTGTACTTTGTCCTGGTCAGATCACACCTGGAGAATTGTATTTGATACTATGTGTGTGGGTAGAGGGAACAAATGACCTTGGGTTCAATAGCATTTCAGGCCTTGATTTCCTTATCAGTAAAATAAGGAGTTTGAATAAGATGGTCTCTTGTGTCTTCAAGCCTTCTATAATATCCTTTACTCTGTTTCTTCTCCTTGTTAGTGAAAAATACACTTTTTCTTCCCAATTTTTTTATTTTTTATTTTTTTTAATTTTATTTTATTTGCAAAACATATGTATGGGTAATTTTTCAACATTAACCTTTATATAGCTTTCTGTTACAGATTTTTCCCCCCAACTCCCCACCCCTCCCCTAGATGGCAGGATATCCACTACGTGTTAATTATGCTAAAATACTTGACAAATCGAATATATGTATACATATTTCCAAACTTATCATTGTTGTTCAAGAAAAATCGTATCTACACGAAAGACATATCAGATAAACGAAAAGCAATGTAAGCAAACATCAATTAAGAGTATGAGAATGTTATGTTGTGGTCCACACATCCCTCTCTCTGGATGTATATGGCTTTCTTCAGTGAACAGTTAGAAGTGGTCTGAAACATTTCATTGTTGAAGAGAGCCATGTCCATCAGAATTGATCATCATATAGTCTTGTAGTTGCCGTGTATAATGATCTCCTGGTTCTGCTCATTTCACTCAGCATCAGTTCATGTAAGTCTCTCCAGGCCTCTCTGAAATCATCTTGCTGGTCATTTCTTACAGAGAATATTCCATAATTCTATATATTCTATAATATTCATATACCATAATTTGTTCAGCCATTCTCCAATTGAAGGGCATCTATTCAGTTTCCAGTTTCTAGCCACTACAAAAAGGGCTGCCACAAACATTCTTGCACATGTGGGGCCCTTTTCTTCCTTTATGATTTCTTTGGGATATAAGCCCAATAGAAATGCTGCTGGGTCAAAGGGCATGCACAATTTGATAACTTTTTAAGCATAGTTCCAAATTGCTCTCCAGAATGGCTGTATCCATTCACAGCTCCACCAACAATGCATCAGTGTCCTAGCCTTCCCACATCCCCTCCAACATTCATCATTAACTTTTCCTGTCATTTTAGCCAATCTGACAGGTGTATAGTGGTACCTCAGGGTTGTCTTGATTTGCATTTCTCTGATCAATAATGATTTGGAGCACCTTTTCATATGACTACAAATACTTTTAATTTCATCCTCTGGAAATTGTCTGTTCATATCCTTTGACCATTTATCGATTGGAGAATGGCTTGAATTTTTATAAATATGAGACAATTCTCTATATATTTTAGAGATGAGACCTTTATCAGAACCCTTAAATGTAAAGATGATTTCCCAATTTATTGCTTCCCTCCTAATCTTGTCTGCATTAGTTTTGTTTGCACAAAAACTTTTTAACTTAATATAATCAAAATTATCTCTCTGGTGTTCAGTTAAGAGTTCCAGTTCTTCTTTGGACGCAAATTCCTTCCTTCTCCACAGGTCTGAGAAGTAAATTATCCTATGTTCCTCTAATTTGCTTATAATATCACTGTATCTAAATCATAAACCCATTTAGATCTTATCTTGGTATGTGGTGTTAGGTGTGGGTCAAGCACTAATTTCTTGCATACTAGTTTCCATTTTTCCCAGCAGTTTTTGTCAAATAGTGAGTACTTATCCCAGAAGCTGGGGTCTTTGGGATTATCAAAGACTAAATTGCTATAGTTATTGCCTAGTGTGTCTTGTGATTCTATCCTATTCCACTGATCGACTACTCTATTTCTTAGCCAGTACCAAATGGTTTTGATGACCGCTGCTTTGTAATATAGTTTTAGATCTGGTACAGCAAATCCACCATCATCAGCCTTCTTTTTCATTAATTCTCTTGAAACTCTTGACCTTTTGTTCTTCCAAATGAATTTTGCTACTATTTTTTCTAGATCTGTAAGATAATTTCTTGGGAGTTTGATTGGTATGGCACTAAATAAGTAAATTAGTTTGGGTAGTATTGTCATTTTTATTATATTCGCTCGGCCTACCCATGAGAATTTTAAGTTTTTCCAATTGACTAGGTCTGATTTTATTTGTGTGGAGAGTGTTTTGTAGTTTAGTTCATATAGTTCCTGACTTTCCCTTGGCAGATAAATTCCCAAATATCTTATACTATCAACAGTTATTTTGAATGGAATTTCTTTTTGTATCTCTTGCTGCTGAACTTTATTGGTAATGTATAAAAATGCTGATGATTTATGTGGATTTATTTTGTATCCTGCAACTTTGCTAAAGTTGTGAATTGTTTCTAGTAGTTTTTTAGTTGAGTCTTTAGGGTTCTCTATGTATAGCATCATGTCATCTGCAAAGAGTGATAGTTTGGTTTCCTCATTACCTACGCTAATTCCTTTAATCTCTTTTTTCTTCTCTTACTGCCAAAGCTAACATTTCTAAGACACTATTAAATAATAATGGTGACAGTAGACAGTTTTGTTTCACTCCTGATCTTATTGGGAATGGTTCTAGTTTGACTCCATTACATATGATGCTTGCTCAAGGTTTGAAGTAGATACTACTAATCATTTTAAGGAAAAGCCCATTTATTCCTATACTCTCCATTGTTTTTAATAGGAATGGGTGTTGGATTTTATCAAAGGCTTTTTCTGCATCTATTGAGATAATCATATGGTTTTTATTAATTTGGTTATTAATATACTTGATTATGCTAATAGTTTTACTAATATTGAACCAGCCCTGCATTCTTGGTATAAATCCTACTTGGTCATGGTGTATTATCCTGGGGATGACTTTCTGTAATATCGTTGCTAGAATCTTATTTAAAATTTTTGCATCAATATTCATTAGGGAAATGGGTCTATAGTTTTCTTTCTCAGTTTTCTCCCTACCTGGTTTAGCTATCAGCACCATATCTGTGTCATAGAAGGAATTTGGTAGTGCACCTTCTTTCCCTATTTTTTCAAATAGTTTATAGTATTGGGATTAATTGTTCTTTGAATGTTTGGTAGAATTCACATGTAAATCCATTTGGCCCTAGAGATTTTTTCTTAGGGAGTTGATTAATAGCTTGTTCTATTTCTTTTTCCAAATTAGGGCTATTTAAATAATTTATTTCCTCTTTTGTTAACCTTGGCAATCTATATTTTTGTAGATATTCCTCCATTTCATTTACATTATCAAATTTATTGGCATAAAGTTGGGCAAAGAAACTCCTAATTATTACTCTAATTTGCTCTTCATTGGAGGAAAGTTCTCCTTATCATTTTTGAGACTAACAATTTGATTTTCCTCTTTCCTTTTTCTAATCAAATTAACTAAAGGCTTATCTATTTTGTTGGTTTTTTCATAAAACCAACTCTTAGTTTCATTTATTAATTCAATAGTTTTCTTATTTTCAATTTTATTGATCTCCCCTTTAATTTTCAGAATTTCCAATTTGGTATTTAATTGAGGGTTTTTAATTTGGTCTTTTTCTAGCTTTTTTTATTGTAAGACCAGTTCATTGACCTTCTCTTTCTCTGTTTTATGCAAGTAAGCATCTAGAGATATAAAATTACCCCTTATAACCGCTTTAGCTTGTCCCACAAATTTTGGTATGTTGTCTCATTATTGTCATTCTCCTGGATGAAATTTTTGATTGTGTCTATAATTTGCTCTTTCACCCATTAATTCTTCAGGATTAGATTATTTAATTTCCAATTAACTTGTGGTCTATTTTCTTCTGGCCTTATATTACATGTGAGTTTTATTGCATCATGATCTGAGAAGGATGCATTTACTATTTCTGCTTTTCTGCATTTGATTTTGATGTTTTTTATGTCCTAACACATGATCAATTTTCATATAAGTTCCATGAACCCCTGAGAAAAAAGTATACTCCCTTCTATCCCCATTCAATTTCCTCCAGAGATCTATCATACCTAACTTTTCTAGCCTTTTGTTTACCTCCCTAACTTCTTTCTTATTGATTTTGTGATTTGATTTATCTAATTCTGAGAGAGCAAGGTTGAGATCCCCCACTAGTATAGTATTACTGTCTATTTCTCCTTGCATCTCTGTTAGTTTCTCCTCTAGGAATTTGGATGCTATACCACTTGGTGCATATATGTTTAGTATTGATATTGCTTCATTGTCTATGGTACCCTTTAGTAAAATATAGTTTCCTTTCTTATCTCTTTTAATTAGTTCTATTTTTGTTTTTACTTGATTTGAGATAAGGATTGCTACCCCTGCCTTTCTTTTTTCACCTGAAGCATAGAAGATTCTGCTCCAGCCCTTTACCTTCACTCTGTATGTATCTCTATGTTTTAGATGTGTTTCTTGTAAACAACATATTGTAGGATTCTGGCTTTTAATCCAGTCTGCTACCCGCTTCCGTTTTATGGGAGAGTTCATCCCATTTACATTTACAGTTAAAATAAGTATATCTGTATTCCCTGCCATCTTATTTATCCAGAGTTATGATTTTCTCTTCCCTTTCCCCTATGTCCCTTCCCCCCTCCCCAGTACTTTGTGTTTGATAACCACCTCCCACCAATAATCCTCCTCCCTTTAGAGTCCCTCCCTCCCCTGTATACCTTTCCCCTAATCCTTCTATTAATTTATCCCTTTCCTTTTCTCCCCTCCCTCCTACCTTCCCACAAGGAGGGTCAGTACTTTCTTTGAAGCCAAATGTGTCTGATATACTCTCTTAGAGTCCAATTTAATGAGAGTAAGGTTTACACAATACTCATCGCCCTCCCTTCTTTCCCTCAATTATATTAGATCTTCTATGTCTCTTCATGAGATTTTACCTTATTTTACCTCCTTTATTTTTACTTTATTTTGCCTCCTTCTCCTCCCCTTTTTTTTCAGTATGGTATCCCTTCCACCTCTAATTTCTTTTCCATTATTATCAAAGAAAAATCAAATTATACCCCCATTCTTTAAGGATACCTATAGTAGATATATAGTTCTCAAGAGTTTTCCTTTTTACCTTTTTATGCTTCTCTTGAGTTCTCGATTTGGAGGTTAAATTTTTTGTTCAGATTTGGCCTTTTCATTAGAAATAGGTGAAATTCTCCTGTATCATTGAATGACCATCTTCTTCCCTGGAAGATGATGCTCATTCTAGCTGAATAACTTATTCTTGGCTGTAATCCAAGTTCTTTTGCCTTTCGGAATATCTGGTTCCAGGCCCTTCGATCCTTCAATGTGGAAGCTGACAGATCTTGTGTAATTCTAATTACAGTTCCTCGGTATTTGAACTGTTTCTTTCTAGCTGCTTGCAATATCCTTTCCTTGGTGCGATAGTCCCAAAATTTGGCCACGATATTCCCTGGGGTTTTAATTTTGGGGTCTCTTTCAGGAGGTGATCGGTGAATTCTTTCAATGCCAATTTTGCCTTCTGATTCTAAAATATCAGGGCAATTCTCTTTCATGATTTCCTGCAAGATAGCATCCAGGTTCTTTTTTTCATCATGGCTTTCAGGGAGTCCGATAATCCTTAGATTGTCTCTCCTGGATCTGTTTTCCAAGTCAGTTGTTTTTCCTAGGAGATATTTCATATTTCTTCTATTTTTTCATTTTTTTTTTCTTTTTGTTTGACTGATTCTTTAAGTCTTATTGAGTCCTTTACTTCTATTTGTTCAATTTTAATTTTTAAAGTATTATTTCCTTCAGTTATCTTTTTTAGCTCCTTTTGTAGCTGGCCAATTGAATTTCTTGATTCAATGCATTCTTTTTCCATTTTGCCAGTTTTATTTTTCAGTGAATTGGTGATTTTTTCCAATTCACCAATTTTGTTTCTCAGTGAATTGTTTTCTTTTTCCAATTCACCAGTCCTATTTTCCAGTTTTTGATATCTCTGTTGCACTGATCTCAATTCATTTCCCCATTCTTCTTCTAGCTCTCTTTTGAGATTCTTTATGCAATCTTCCAGGTAAGCCTTCTGGAAGGGAGACCAACTTAAGTCTGCCTTTGTGGCTTCATCTGGAATTGTTTTCAGAATCTCAGGATCTGGGGGACTGCTCTATTTTTTCTCCGTAAAAGCTGTCTATGGTGAGAGCTCTCTTCTGCTTCTTACTCATGCTTTTGAGTTGAGGTATCAATCACCAGCAGGGAATACTGCAGCAGTTTGTATTTGCCCTGGGGCAGTTTGCCGAGTTGACTTCCGGTCTGAGGCTGGCCGGGCTAGATTCACACTAGGACCACGTTTTCACCTGCTCTCAATCCACTCTTTACCAAAGGCAGATCTGCCAAAGCACCTGCCCGCAAGCAGACCAAAGTGGCCCAGGCATCTCCCAGGGGCTTCCTGGGTGCCTAAAATCTGCCCCTCTATAGCAGCCCTGACTTCCGCCCCGGCTGGCCTCTGATCGTGACCAGGGGCTGATTTCCCCTGAGGCTAACCTTCTCTGAAGTTTTTTTTCAAAATAGATTGTTGATAGAAGTGTGTTATAGTCCTAGTGTTTGGTGGAGCCCTCATTCCAGAACCAGTTCGGAGGCTCAATTTGTCTGGGTCTGAGGGAAGGTCTCAGGAGCTCACAGAGAACGTTGTCTGCAGTTCGCCATCTTGGCCCCGCCCCCTTCTTCCCAATTTTTGATGTAGTGAAGTAGCTTGATGTCTTAGAGAGAGAGAGAGAGAGTGCTGGCCTTGGAGCCAGAAAAACTTGGATTTGAGTCCTTTTTCTGACACATATTGTGGGACCCTGGACGAGCCACATAATTTCTTAGTGCTGCGGGGCAGCAATCCCTGCCTCAAAAGGATGATTGTCATCAAAAGGTCCAGATCAATCAAATCCCCCTCTCTCCACTATAACCAATTATTGTGCTATTATATAATGCAACCACATCTATAGTTTATCCTTACTGTATTCTAATCCCTAACTCCCATACCTCCTTGCTGCATAAGCTTCCTAGTTCTAGCTTCTGTTCCTGACCATCAACTTAAGGAAGCCAATATAGTACTGGGTACTCACTGTAGCAAGCTACTCAAGATGCCCTAGTGAATATTCCTCATACAAAAATCACCTATTGGATGCAATAGGGTAAGGTCTTCTCACAGTAACTAGTAAATAAAAGACCCACAGGCTCCCCTTTTTATTTTGAATTACAGACAGTGAATTGTCTGAATACTTATCCTTTATAAATAAATAACCACATACTGGGAGTACATTTTTGTAACTGGTAGTGGTTGCATAATCAAAAACTTTTAGCGACTATAAATTTACCTATTAATATTTATTCAACAATAATTATATAATAATACATATAATATATAATTTAATAATTAATATAATAAATTGCAGAGAAGGTGAGACGGATCTTCTGTGGTTGAATTTCTTTGTAAGACCTCACTCCGCTTGTGAAATTACAGGTCTGGTCCCTATTTTAATATATTTGTGAGACTTCATCACTTTTATTTCTAAGTCCCTTAATTAAGCACTGCTGCATTCTTAGTGATCATTTCCCCCAGATCTTGGCATAATGAACGAAGTGGGTTTGGCCATGGAAGCGATCGGTTCTCAGTAATGAGCCCGTGGTCTTGCTAGCCAGGATTACGCCAGCAATGTGCCCAATCACCCACCAGAAAGTACAGCTAAAAAGTGAGTGACACAGGTGTCATTACACCTGTACAACAGGCCATACGAGAAAGGGGGCAGGATGTTGAGGAGCCGAGTTTACAGATGAAGGGTTTATAGCTCATTCCAGCTTGCAATGTCATTTCACAGCCAGGCAGATAGATTGCACTTGGAGCATCAGCCTGACACATTAGGGAAAGCCTTTTCCGCATGCCCTGTTTCCAAACCGACACTCTCCAGAGTTGGGAGTGGGGGAAGGGAGGGGGGGTTAGCAGCTAAAAAAAAAATTGCCAGTGATACAAATAAACAAATGAGCCACAAGATCCCTCCCTGGCTCCCCTACCCAGCCCCACCCAAAGTTGGAGAATTGCTTTGCGGTAACTTTACTGCACTGAATTACCCAATTATCTTCTAAATTATAAAAGGCAAATCTTCACCACCAACTGTTCCCGAAACTGCCAGGATGTGCAGTGTTGCAAAACTGTAGCAAAAATGTAAACAAAAGAGCCCTACTGAACAGGGAGCAGGCTGTCCGCATATGCCAATCCCAGCGGCTTCAATCAAAGGAGAGATTGCTTCACCAATAAACTAAGCCACTGCAACTAATAAACTCCTGCTCTAATTACTGGCTGCAGATGTATCAACTGAAGCAAATGAGACGCAGGCAACCATTAATTATCTAATGAGGCCAGCAGTGTTTCTGATGAGGTGGGGGCTGATTAAATATTAAACAGTAGCATATGGAGAGTGCCAGGAACAAAAGACTCAAATCTGACAATATTAAAAAAAAAAGAAAGAAAAAGAAAAAAAAAAAGGATCACTTGGAAAAAAAAATCCAAGACAAGAGCATCTCAGTCACTGAGAAAGGTAATTAGGGCCCCCAATGCAAGCCCGGAACTCAAAGGGAGGCTGGTGAGATAGGACTTCAGAAGTGATACCTTAGATGAAAAGGTTTTTACATTAAAGGGGTGACAAAGATTTAGGTGTAAAAGCAGCACCTCTTTGTTTAACCCTTCCTAGAGGGGGTTAAGACCCACTGTTGTTTAGTTCTTTCTCTTGCTTTTCATCCTTGTGAAAATTAACTTCTCTGTAAATCAAACAGGGCAGAATTTTCAAAGGCAGGGGCCCATCCATAAATTTATTGTAAATCTGGGCTATTCCAGCTTTCTTTTCAAGGGCTTGCATGCTGGAGAGAAGAAAAATCATACTGTAAATGTCCCCTGTAATGAATATCTTGGCATAACTGTCCCCTGGTTTAAGGCAAGGTATTTGAGAGAAGCATCTCAATACATAATAGAGAGGGGGTCTTGGTGTCAGGATGATGTGGATTTAGATTATGCTTCACTCAGTCTGGTGAAATATTTTCAGAATTTCTCTTTTTCCTTGTCTATAAAATACTTTTAAAAGGTTCTTTTGAGAATTAAAATACTATAAGATGGGTAAAGATACTATTAAAATTATAGCATCTTATAAATATTATTTAAATGGAAACTGGATTAGATTCTGAGTTAAGACTCCTACTTAGCTGCTACCTAAATATCTAAAGCTAATTCACTTTTTAAAATTCAGATTAAAAAAATGTGGTGATAACCTTTAATTAAAGCAGAAAGAGCATTAAATATTCAATCAAGAAATTTTAACTTTGAAGCCCAGTTTTGCTGACTGGGTGACCTTGGACAAATTATTTCACTTTCTAGTTTTGAGTTTCTGCTTCTGTCCACCTCATTGTTCATATGAACAATAATTCAACATTATTAAACAGTATCAACAGTATTAAATACCTACTCAAACCTAGCAATATAATATCCCAAGTACTATGTTGGTTTATAAAATCTATATTCAATTCACCAAACAATTATTAAATAAATTTTTATGTGACAGTGGAATTCAAAGACAAAAAAAAAAAGAATCCCTGTGTCTATCCAAAGGATCTCCCTTTTAA
>JAJPUD010020074.1:0-25387 GCA_023553655.1 Myrmecobius fasciatus
GAAACTGAAGGGATGCCCATCAATTGGAGAGTGGCTGAATAAATTATTTTATATGAATGTTATGGAATATTATTGCTCTGTAAGAAATGACCAGCAGGACGATTTCAGAGAGGTCTGGAGGGACTTGCATGAACTGATGCTGAGTGAAACGAGCAGAACCAGGAGAGCATCATATACAGCAACAACAGTGTTACATGATGATCAATTCTGATGGACATGGCTCTCTGCAACAAAGAATTGTCTCAAACCAGTTCCAATTGTTCACTGAAGAAAACCATATACACCCAGAGAGAGGGAAATGAAATATGGACCACAACGTAACATTTTCATGATCTCTATTGACATTTGCTTGCATTGTGTTGCCTTTCTCTGATTCTTTTTTTTTTTCTTGTAGATAGGATTTTTCTTTCATAACTTCTCAAGCATTTCATCATTATTAACATGTAATGGACTTCCTGCCATCTAGGGGAGGGGAGGGGACTGGGGGTAAAATTTGTAATGGAAAGATTTGTAAAGATCAATGTTGGGGAACTACTCATATATATGTTATACAAATAAAAAGCTTTAATAAAAAAATTTAAAAAATTTTAAAAAAAAGAAATAAGAAAATTCAAATTTGGTAGATGAGACCAAGTTAAGGGCAGTGAAAAACTTTTTGGCAGTATTTCAAAATAATTAAATTAAATCTCAAAACACTTTTAACGAGTCAAAAAAATGAGTTCAAAAACAGGTTAATAAAACAATCTCATGTTTAATTCCTTAAAGATTTGTTTATTCTTTTTGTTTGTTTACTTTGCTCTCTGTTAATTCAATCAAGGTGTGGCTGAGTGTCATGTATTTTTTTATTTATTTATAATTTGCTGTTTGTTACTTTTTTTTTAAAATAGTTTAGCAACTATTATTTTATTTTAGAGGGAACACTGGTATATAAATTAATTTCGGTAAGAACTCATATTCATGGAGATAAAAAATAGCATGACCTTAAAGGGCATGTAATGAAGGTTTCTTTTTCAGTAAGGTAGTTATACTTCCTCACTATCATAGATCATGCCCATAATCAGTAGAGGAGTCCATAGATATTGAAAAAGTTCTGAACAACACAACGGGATCATTAGGTAATAATAAGATTGGAAGGATTATTTGTTGCTATCATTTTTATCCCTAGATTTCAGTGTGTTTGAACCTTAAGATCTTTTGAGTCCTATTTTTTTTCCTTTAATTAAAGCTTTTTATTTACAAAACATATGCATGGGTAATTTTTCAATATTGACCTGTGCAAAACCTTCTCTTCCAAATTTCCTCTCCTTCCCACCATCTCCTCCCCTAAATGGCAGGTAGTCTAATACATGTTAAATATGTTAAAATAAATGTCAAATATAATATATGTATATATAGTTATACAGTTATCTTGCTTAATAAGAAAAATCTTATCAAGAAGGAAAAAAAAACTGAGAAAGAAAACAAAATGAAAGCAAACTACAACAGAAAGAGGGAAAATGTTATGTTGTGGTCCACATTCAGTTCCCTCAGTCTTCTCTCTGGGTGTAGATGGCTCTCTTCATCACATATCATTGGAACTGGCATCAGTTATCTCATTGTTGGAAAGAGTCATGTTCATCAGAATTGATTGTCATATATTATTGATGTTACCACGCACAATGATCTCATGCAAGTCTCTCCAGGCCTCTCTAAAATCATCCTCCTGATCATTTCTAATAGAATAGTAATATTCCATAACATTCATATGCCACAATTTATTCAGCCATTTTCCAATTGATGAGCATCCATTCAGTTTCCAGTTTTTTGTTTGGTTTTTTTTGTTGTTGTTGTTGTTGTTTTGTTTTGGTTTTTGTCACTACAGAAAGGGCTGTCACAAGCTGTTTGTTATTCAGCAATAAACAAATAAAGAAGCAAACAAAAACAACTTTCCTAACACTAGAGCTACATAAAAAATTGTTTCAGCTTCTTGAGAGGTAGTAAATTATTATGATGATGATAATGATGACTGTGATTGTGGTTGTTATTCTACTAATATCTTCCAATAGACACTAGATGCTTATCAGAAAAATTATACAGAGGAATTTTACTCATATCTTCTTCAATGCTTAGATTTTGTGATAGAGTAACAGAAATGGATTCCATTGCTTTTCAACTCTTTAGATGTGCTTTGTAAATATTTTGATTAATGCAAAAAATTAAATTTTAAGCTTTTAAAATGTAATATTAATATAAATCAAGTTTTATCTTCTTAGGAAACATCTGTTTAACAATTTACAAATTAACCATTTCTTGTATATATGATTTGATTTCTTTTTTATTCATTTATTTTTATTAAAGCTTTTCATTTGAAAAACATATGCATGGGTAATTTTTCAACATTGACCCTTGCAAAGCTTTCTGTATCAAAATTTTCTCTCCTTCCTCTCACCCCGTTCGCTAGATGGCAAGAAGTCTAATACATGTTAATTATATCAAAATACTTGACAAATCAAATATGTGTATATATATTTATACAGTTATCTTGCTGTAAAAGAAAAATTGTATCTGCAAAAAAACAAAACAAAACAAAAAACAAAACAAACAAACAAAAAAACATGAGAAGGAAAATATGATGCAAGCAAATAGCAATAGAGAGTATGAAAATGCTATGTTGTGGTCCACACTCAGATTCCTCAGGCCTCTCCCTAGGTGTATATGGCTTTCTTCATCACTGAACAACTGGAACTGGTTTGAAACTTCTCATTGTGGAACAGGACCATGCCCATCAGAACTGATCATCATATTGTCTTGCTGTTGCCATATATAATGATCTCCTGGTTCTGCTCATTTCACTCAGCATCAGTTCATGCAAGTGTCTCTAGGCCTCTCTGAAATCATCCTGCTGGTCCTTTCTTATAGAACAATAATATTTCATGACATTAATGTACCATAATTTATTCACCCATTCTCCAATTGATGGGCATCCACTCAGTTTCCAGTTTCTAGCCAGTATAAAAAGGGCTGCCACAAACATTTTTGCACATGTGGGTTGATTATGTTTATGATTTGCTCTTATACCCATTCATCCTTTAGGGATTAGATTATTTAATTTCCAATTAACTTTTGGTCTATTTTCTCCAGGCCTTATATTGTATGTGATTTTTACTGCATCATGAACTGAAAAAAAAATGCATTTACTTTTTCTGCCTTTCTGTAATTCATTTTGAGGTTTTTGTGCCCTAACACATGATCAATTTTTGTATAAGTTCCATGAACTGCTGAGAAAAAGGTAAACTCACTTCGGTCTCCATTCAATTTTCTCCAAAGATCTATCATACCTAACTTTTCTAACATTTCTTTTACCTCCCAACTTTTTTCATATTATTTTGTTGTTTGATTTATCTAATTCTGAGAGAGCAAGGTTGAGATACCCCACTAGTGTAATTTTGCTATCTATATCTTTTTGCATCTCTCTTAAATTCTCCTCTAGGAATTTGAATGATATACCCCTTGGTGCATATATGTTTAGTATTGTTATTGCTTCATTATCTATGGTATCGTTTGGTATAATATAGTTTCCTTCCTTATCTCTTTCAATTAGATCAATCTATCTTTGCTTTTACTTGATCTGAGATCAGGATTGCTACACTTTTTTTTTGTTTACCTGAATCATAATAGATTCTGCTCCAGCCCTTTACCTTCCTCTGTATGTATCTGTATGCTTTAGATGTGTTTCTTGTAAACACCATACTGTAGGATTCTGACTTTTAATATGATTTGATTTCTAAATGGATATTTAGAATAGAAATAGAATAGAATAGAAAAAAAAATGAAATTTAGGAATCCTGTTGTCATCCTGTCTCATGCTGTTAACTAGCTATTCTGTCTTGCTAAGCTATACCTTTTTTTTTTTGCCTTGGTTTCCCAAATTTAAAATAGAGCAGTTCCACTAAATTATCAGAATCCTTTGAGCTTGAATCATCTATTACTATTTTTTTTTTGCTTTTAATAGTTCCACTAATTTGAAATAAAACATTAGCAAAGATTAACCTAGTTGTTTAGCTGCAAATGAATCATTTTGCTGATAATTATTTTGATGCATTTTGAGCATTCCTTTTTTACTTATTTTTATTTTCTTTGAATGGTTTTTGAAATAAAGATTTTTGCCCTATTATACTGATTGAAAAAGATCATTGGGACACTTGCCAGTACTGTGACTCACATTGGCTCTTCCCTATTGTGAGAATTATGTCTAATTTCTTTGGAGATGACTGGCAGAGTGATTTTTTTTCTTATATTTCAATGCAACTTAAATTTATTAGACACCATCTAAGTATTAGTTACTATTTTAGCAACTATGAGGAAATCAAAAATCACTTGTCTCAAATGAACTAAAATCTAGGTAGTTTTCTTATCATGTATTAGATTCTTTCAGGAATTTACTAAATGCTGTTTTATTTTGTAGTATTTATCAATCAGTCTTATCTTCATTATTAAACTATAAGCAGATTTAGGGCAGGAAATATGTCTTACTCCCACCTGAAAAAGATGTTTTAAACCTATCACATCCTTAATAAATGTTTATGGAATCAAGTAGGGAAAACAAAGTTCACAGAGGTGCAATATAATTCATTACATGAGCAATTATTGAAATGTGCAATAAAAGAAGTATTATATTATAGTAGAAAAGGGAAACAATAAGTAGAGATTAAATTTACCACAGAAGATTTTGGCATAAAAGTAAAATTTGAGTCAGATCTTAAGGGATGGGTAGGATTTGCACAGGAATAAGGACACAGATTTAAATACCATGTATACTTTATATCTGGGGAAGAAAAATTACCAACCGAAAAAAAAAAAAAAGAACCAAAGGATATAATCCAATTATAAAGTGGCAAGGGCAACAGTTTGATTTATTTTGTACATTAACCATGAATCATTTTAAGTCATTAAAGATAGATGAGATAACTAAAGTAATGTTGTCAGTAATTTAACTTGGGTATATGAATTCCTGTTTCCTAATATTCCTACATCATTGTTTTTATTTCTATAAATGATTTCTGATAACCCTTAATCTTGTTTTTTTTCAATTATATTCATTTATTTTTAATTTAAATGGAAAATAAGAACAAAAAGTAGAAGGAAGAAAATATTATCATATGCCCAGCAGAGCATCAGGGAGGATTCAAAATATACAACAATATATTTCCATCTCAAGAGAACATATATAATAATAGAAGGCATTGTACTCATGATTGTCTATTTTATCTTTGTTTCCTTATAGGTTTTTTGTTGTTCTCTGCTGTACTCTTTTTATTTATTATTTCGCCCCCTTTTCTTCTCCCCCTTCTAAGCAGGCCATAGTTAAGCATAGAAATATTAGAAATATTTATGTATACATACATACACACATATATCCACACACTCATATACACTACATTCATACATACTCATATATATATATATACATATATCTATTTATATGCCTACATACAGGTGCATCTAAAACAATATTGACATGATTGACATATAACATATATTTTTCTCTAGATTGTATCTTTTTAAAGTTTGACTTTGTCTCTAACATCAATGATTAGTACCCTGACTTTTTTTTTATTATTTTCTACTCCAGATCATTGTTATTGTGTTTGTGTGTTTCCTATCTCTGCCAATTCTTCTACTTTCCTGCTAACTTGCCTATTCCTGCAGTCAGTCCTTCCATGGAGTCCTCCATTACCTTCTCTTCTTGCTCTTTCCCTCCCTCTTTATCCTTTTCTTATTAATCTACCTACCTTACTGGACTCTCATTAATCTAAACACCCTTTAATCCACCTTATTTTATGCTCTCCTTTGCCTCCCTCTTTATCCCTTTCCCATTAATGTAAATATCTTATTTCATTGCCTTTATGCACCCTTCTGTATCCCACTTTGTCCTGTTCTCTCTCCCCTTAATGGGTAGGAGGGTACTACACCCTTCTGATGAGGTCCTGAATGGTGGGTGTGTTGGAACTAGAAAAAGTGCAGACTTGTTTCCTGGAAAAAGTACAAAGTTGATCCCTGGGGCAGTCAGGAAGGGCACTGATAGAAATCATTATAGTTCCTTAGTCCCACCTTTTAGGGACTTCTCTTTTTAAAAGGCAAATAAGAGACTTAGAAGAAAAGAAATGAAAAGTATGCATGAGAGAGTCAACAGCTTGGAAAAGGAAGGCAATTCTTTAAAAAGTAGAATTGATCAAATGTAAAAATACAATCCATTGGAAAAAAACACACTTTCAAAAGTACAATTAACCAAATGAAAAAAGAGATACAAAATTTAATTGAAGAAAATCACACACTAAAAACTAGAAAGGGGCAAATGGAAACTAATGACATTGAGACAGAAAGAATCAATCAATCAAACTAAAAAGAATGGGGGGAAAAAAAAGAAAATGTGAAATACCTCTTCGGAAAAACAGCTGACTTGCAGAATAGATCCAGAAGAGACAATTTGAAAATTATTGATCTACCTGAAGGCCATGACCAAAAGAAGAGCTTATATAGCATTCTTCAAGAGATAGTCAAGGAAAACTCCCCCAACATACTAGAAACAGTTGGAGGGGGGCCAGGGAATATTCATTGAAACAATCTATCCTTCACCTTCAGAAAAAAAAAAATCCTTAAGGAAAAGCCTGAGGAATATTGTTGCAAAACTCCAGAACTAAAATCTCAATTAAAAGATACTTCAAGCTGACAGACAAAAACAATTCAAATACAAGGAGCAACAGTCTGTGTTACTCAGGATCTGACAGCTTCTGCAATAAAGGAGCAGAGGGCCTGAAATACCATTTCCTGGAAAAGCAAAGAACCTAGGATTGCAACCAAGAATCAACTACCCAATGAGACTCATCATTATCTTTCAGGGAAGGTGATGGATCTTCAATAAAGTGAGAAACTTCATTTGTATTGAAAAAATAAATAAATAAAAAACAGAAGTAAACAGAAAATTTAATCTGCAAATACACAATTTGTTCTTTACACATCCTTCTATATCCTCCTTTATCTTATTCCCTCTCCCTTTAATTCGAGAAGCATACAAAGATAAACACAGGAAATATATATTATTTAACAGTTAAATTGTTTGCATCCTTAAATGGGGAAATAATATCTGTAATTTTTGAGAATTGTATCTGGCCCTAGGACAGACAGAAGGGGGCATCACATGGACAGAAGATATAGTTGGAATTCATCTTCCGGGGTACACAGAAAAAAAACAAATAGACTCCTCCACCCAATTCCAGTCTTCTCTATTTCCATATTGTTTTTCTATAATTGAGTTATTTTTCCTTTGCACATTCATTTTTAAAAATAGGGATTTAATAGTGCAATTACATCAAGTCCTGCAGTGGGAGGGGTGCCTCTGACTTTATTTCAGTTCTCCTCTCTGTGTCTGAAACCAAAACAAAGAACTCCACCCTCCTATAAGTGAAGCTCAGTCAGCAGCTTCCCTATCCCATTGCTTTTTCACTCATTTGGAGTACAGCTTCCCCTCACCTAGAGTCATATCTCAACAGAACAGCTTGGCCTCCTGGCATTCCTTATCAACAAAGGTTTCCCTAGTCTTTCAAACCATGGACCCTAACTCCTCAACATCTAGGAGATGAAAATTCCTGTGATTAAAACTGAGGTTACCTCTAAATACAGGTAGTCCCTAGGCAGCCACCTAGCCACCCCTTATTAATATTCTTTATGAAGACAGAGCCTAAAAATAGAACAGGGAAGAAAATCAGAGTCCATCATAACATATGCTTCTAACAAACTCCATGCATAATTATCATAATTTAAAACAAGAAATGGCCATTTGAAAGCTTGTTTAATATATCAAATCTGGACAAAATCATCTTACTCAACTTTATAGTGAAATAGGCAGAAAAACAGTCCATTTTTAACAAAGGACTTATTTCATTTAATGTAATTGAACTATATGTATTTACTTTGTTTTCCAGGAGCTGTTGAGTTTTCAACCCATTTCATTTATTTTTTTAAAGCCTTTTATTTTGAAAACACATGCATGAATAATTTTTGAACATTGACTCTTGCAAAACTTTCCATTCAATTTTTCCCTCCCTTTCTTTAAGCCCCTCCCCTAGATGACAAGTAATCCAATATATTTTAAATTCAATATATGCATACATATTTATACAATTATCTTGCTGCACAAGAAAGATCAGATCAAAAAGGAAAAAAGATGAGAAAAATTAAAAAGTGAGCAAACAACAACAAAAAATATAAAAATGCTATATTATGGTCCACCCTCAGTTCAAACAGTCTTTCTCTAGGTGTAGATGGCTTTATTCATCACAAGATCATTGAAACTGGTCTGAATCAACTCATTGTTCAACATATTTTAGCAAGTGAGGCTGTTGAAAATGATTTTGTCCAGACATTCTATAATGAATTTAGATTCTAAAATTTGACTGTTTTCACCTTCGAAGATCAATAGTGATAGCAATTTCTCTCCTTGTCTTCTGGAAAATAAAAACACAAATAGTTGCTTTCAGAGAACTAGCATCTGTTTGACATAAAGATTGAGAATAAAAGTATATCTATGCCATGATGTGCTAGATACAATCTCTAACTCGATGTCTGAATCAGCTTGAAACATTGAGTTAAGGTTTGGATTCCATACAACTGATATATTACAATGTATAAAATATTTATCGATTAAAATTACTTTTTAAAAAAATTATTCCTGAAAATGAAATGTGGAAACCATTTTTTCCCCAAATGAAATGAGATACTTACCAGGAAATCCCAATTTAACAGTTGTATTAAATAATAACAATGAAAAAATGAGACCTGGAAACTGTTAACTAATTCCAAGAAACAGAATGTATAAAATAAAATACAATTTCATAATAGAGCAAATTTCTTTATAAACCATATGGTCTCAAAATGACTTAGTTTTACCAGATCAAATTTATCAATTTTCAAGATTTTATGTAAATAGATCAAAGGAGAGATCAGAAATAGAAGTAAAGCAAATGAAGGAAAAGAGAAAATGACCAGAGGAGAAGAAAATAGAGGAAAAAATGGTCCCAAATCAAAGATTCTTATTATAACAGGTCCTGACTAAGGAAAAAACATTATGAATAAAATATTCCTATCTCCAACTTCTTTATCTTCTTTCTTGTGATATCCTTTTTTTTTTCCTTCTAATTCTTCTCCCACAACATGGCTGCCAGTATTTTTACATTCATTTCTACATCTGCCCACAGATTCCTATTACTACACTATACTCAGGCCTACTTTCCATATTAGTATCACATAATGCAAAAATAATTGACACTTTTTTTCCAATCTAGCAAAACACATTTCTACGATGAGCTCATATAGTTGTTAGAAGGAAATTAATGAATAATATAATCAATATGAATATGTTACTGAGAGATTGTTTTAATATAATAATTCTCCCAGGTTTGTTTCTTCAAACTGAATTTGATAAAAGAAAACATAAAGAGGCTTCTGGCAAAATGCATAAGATATTATGTCTAAGAAAAACTTTTTCCTCACACTATCCAGTTAGAAATAAACAAATTAAGGTAAAAATACAATAAAAAAGAAGAGAAGAAAATCTTATTTTTAAAAGTCCCTCAAAAAAATCAGTAACGAAAACAGTGAAATACAAAAACAAAAAGAACTACTAGTATGTGAAGAAATAATATAGGGTACAAAAGAATGTGAGAAAAAATCTCAAGGTGAAGATAGAATAATATTGAAAAACTATTAACTGAAATATTTAAAAAGAGTATAAAAATTGCAAGAATACCTAGAGTAGTTGAAAAGCTTGTTCAAATAATGAAAGTAAATAATAAGGAGCAAATTTTGAAATTATTGGAGCCTAAGAAGGATGAAAAGCTAAAAAATAATTTTTAAGTGTTTTAAAACTTATTAGGTCACTTTGGACAGAAAAAAGAATAAAAAAATCCAGAACTTTAATATTTAGATGTGAATTAAAAGTTAACAAAAAAATGCTCAATTACAATAAAATTGGAAGAACATATAGTTTCAAACCATCTGATGTTGAAAATATATGTAATATATACTAAAATAATGTGCCTTACAAAAAATACAAAACATATAATAAATTTCATAATTCATGAAATCTTATACATAAATTATAGGAAATATTTGACTAGAGATTCAAATGCAGAACAAATGAAAATCATCTGAAAGAAATCAGTGGAAAGGAATCGTAAATTTAATTTAGCTATAAATGCATTTGCAAAGCTCCAGAATTTAAGGTAAAATATGTAGTCAGGAAAATAACTGGACTTTCAGATTGCTAATTCAATTCCACAAGAATGTTCATCAAAAACAAACAGGGGAAGCTAGGTGGTGCAGTGAATAGAGTACCAGCCCTGATGTCAGGAGGACCTGAGTTCAAATCTGCAGTCAAACACTTAATACTTCCTAGCTGTGTGACCTTAGGGAAGTCACTTAACCCCAATTGCCTCGGGGGAAAAAAAACATACCAAAAAAAAAAAAAAAAACCTGCAACAAAACCGGAAGAATATATTAAATATCAAACAACAACCCGCCAAAATACACAGAGAACATAAGCAATAAAGTAAATAAAGTACTGAATTTTGAGTTAGGAATATCAGAATTTGAAACTTGAACCATAATTTAATATTGTTCTGTCACCCTATGCAAGTCATTATCATGTCTTAACTTCATTTCATCATATTTAAAATGAGGAGGCTGGATTTACTAACCTCTTAGTTTCCTTCAAAGCTTAGCATTTTTAATTGTACTTTAAATAAAGGTCTACATTATTTGAAAGATATGCAATGTTCATGATGGAGTCATATAATAATGATCAGACTTCCACAATTATTCTGCAAACATATAAAAACAAAATAGCTGAATGAATATTTTATAGAAAAAAGCCATTTAAATCATTTGTAGGTACATAAAATCAAGAATATTAAGAGAAAAAATGTGGGAATCAGGGATATAGACTTTACCCTGACAGATCACAAAATATGCTAAAAAGTAGTCATGACTAAAATTCATTTTACAGATGAAAAAACTGAGTTCCAGAGATATTATGAGGTGCTCACGGTCATGCAGTGGTAAACATTAGAGAGGAAATTTGATTCTACTGAATCAAAATAAATTAAGATGGGCTATATGTTTTATGAAATGAAATAATAATAAATATATATTCATTTCATCTTAATATTTAGAGTTAAATAATTTTAAATAAATATTGAAATTAATTAATACTTAGTCAATGTACTCATTTCATCTGTATATTATATAGAATTTTGAGGAAGTTGGAAATTCAGAAAAAAAAAATTTTTCTCATTGCTGAGGTAATATTTGTTTTATCCCTTTTTTCAGAAAATATTTGTTGCAGAAGTAAAAATTACACCTTCAAAACTATTCAGCCCTTTTCACTAGCAAGGGGAAAACAACAAGTTAAGGTTAAGATTATTGTATGGAAAAGAGGATAGATACATACCACTAAACCACATTAGGTTCAGGAACACAAAAAGTATTTAGCCAAGATCACATATGACTTAATATGACAACAATAGCAATGTCTGGTTCCCCCTTTTTTTTTTTTTGCCTTACTTATGAGATTTATTTCTCTATTTCTTTTGGTCTCCATCTCTCTGTCTCTGTCTCTGTGTATGTCTCTCTGCATCTCTGTCTCTTTGTCTCTCTATGTGTCGATCTATGTCTGTCTTTCTCTCCTGATTGTCTGTCTTTCCATCTGTCTCTGTCTCCGTATGCTACTCTTTGTTTCTTTGTCTCTTTCTGTTTCTCTTTGTCTCTCTCTGGCTCTCTGTGTCTATTTGTCTCTGTCTATATCTCTAATTCTGTCTCTATGTCTCTGTTTCTGTCTGTCTGTCTCTCTCTCCACATTATTTTTCCTGTTCTGTCCCTCTCAGGAACACATTTATCTGTATACATCTGTTCATGCCTTTGTCACTATCTTGCCCATTATATGTGCTTAATAAATTCTGGCTGAATTGAATTTAACCAGGTTCTCTAGTTTTCCCATATTTTTTATCTTCTAAATGGAACCCATCTTAAAAATCTGTTCAAATTCATTAAAGTCTTCTTCTGTGATGATTTTCCTTGCCAAGTTCAATCCTTTTCTTCATCTTTTCAGTGGAGCCGCATGTCACTCAGCAAGCTATTTTAGATGGACCAAAAGATAACTCTAATTTTTTGATAATCCAAGAAGGCAGGCCAGATAATGGGGCATCTTTGTTTTGAGCTTTGCTCATGGTCTTGTATTTTAACTGAATGTGTGGGGAACAGGAAGATGAATGTTTTTAATTATTTCTGTCTGAGTTTGCCTATATACTTTTTGCATGTTCAAATCTTTTGGAAACTAGTAAAAGAGTGGGATAATCTGATGGCCCTTAAGCTCTTTTATTGGAAAAGTTTTAAGACATTTTCATGGAGTAATCACTCTTTATTTTCGTTGACAAAGAAACAATTGGGTTTTTATTGAATTCATAGTTTGATATTATTTGTGAGAACTTGGGACCTAGGTAATTTGAGCTATTATGTTATTTTTTTCTCTCTCATTTTCTGCATAGCTCTTCTCCTTTTTATTGAACTGCTCCTTCTTCAAATCACAGTGGGGTTCAAAAGCTAGTATGTACAAGTGAATTTAATTTGTCTGATTGAATTTGGACAAAGGGATTTCAAAACACATCTGGATGAAATCTGGGAGTAATGTAGTTTAATACACTAGCATTTGTTGGGGTTCACTTCCCAGCCAGATTTGCTTCCTACCAAAGAGAAAGATTTTTTTACTGTTCTTTTATTTTGTTTCAGTTTCCGTGAATATTATTTAAAAGCCTAATTCGTCAGTATTTGGCTATGTTTAAGGGATAGTGGCCAATAGGCAAGAGTAAAGAACAGGTGTATTTTTAGAGCTTCAGATATAATATTAAATTAGTTTCAGATCAGTGAAAAGAATGTGTTATCCATGTTCCAGTTAAATTCCTTGACAATTAGGACTGGAGGAAAGAAAAAATCCTAAATGTGGGGGAAAAGGGAAAGGATAATTTTAATATAAATGTAAATGATTGTCTTGCTCATCTTCATTTTCCTTATCACATTTATATAAAAAATGGTTCTTTGTCCTACATAGAAGCAATTTCTTAAAAGCAATATAAGAACTTAGCAGTTTCCCCAAAGAAAATCTAGCCATTTTCTTCCTTTTGCTCAAGTATGCATTTGAACATTTTGTTCAATAACAGTAGTGCATATATATATATATATGTGTGTGTGTGTATAGGTACACACATACATATATTTAGTATGTTATATTGTGTTCATTTAGGACTTGTGAGTTGATGGTTCAAAAGAAAGACATGTTGAGAAAAAGAGCCTGTAAGTATATTTCTATATTTATTACTTACCATGAATTATTTTGTATTATGCTTATCTGAATACATACATATCACACTAATGGACTATAATTTATGGGAAAACAAGGAATAGATTTATCTGCCCTCCATAAATATTGCTTTTACTGGGAAAAATATTTTTAGATTCAAGCCATACATCTGAGTGTTAGCCCTTAGAAGAGAAAATAAATGTCACAAATTATATCCCAAATTTGATGATCTTTCCACCAAGTGTCAGTCACATATATTAAATAGCAAATAAACCTATTTACCCAAGCAGGTGCCAGTCTCATACTATCAGTTCCCTCCTTTACTCTAAGAAATTTATGATTTTTGTCCTTCACACATAACATTCCATTTCCTGATATCTTTTCACTGATTGCAACTTATTGTTGTAATATTATATGTCCTCATTTCTGCATTCTCTCTTCTCTGGCTTATTTAAGAATAAATTTAACTTTGACCTAGCAGTGTTTCTACTGAGCTTATATACCAAAGAGATCTTAAAGGAAGGAAAGGAACCCACATGTGCAAGAATGTTTGTGGCAGCCCTTTTTACAGTGGCTAGAAACTGGAAGCTGAATGGATGTCCATCAATTGGAGAATGACTGAACAAATTATGAATGTCATGGAATATTATTGTTCTATAAGAAACGACCAGCAGGATGATTTTAGAGAGGCCTGGAGAGACTTGCATGAACTAATGCTGAGTGAAATGAGAAGAACCAGGAGATCATTATACACGGCAACAACAAGATTATATGATGATCAATTCTGATGGACATGACTCTCTTCAACAATGAAATGCTTCAAACCAGTTCCAATTGTTCAGTAAAGAAAGCCATATACACCCAGAGAGAGGGATGTGAAATGTGGACCATAACATAATATTTTCATGCTCTCTATTGATGTTTGCTTGCATTGTGTTTCCTTTCTCAGATTTTTTTTTGTACATATGATTTTTCTTCCACAGCAAGATAAATGTAGAAATATGTATACATATATTGGATTTGTCTAGCATTTTAACATAATTAACATGTAGTGGATTTCCTGCCATCTAGGGGAGGGGTGGGGACTAGGGAGGAAATTTGTAACAGAAAGCTTCGTAAGGGTCAATGTTGAAGAATTACCCATACATATGTTCTGCAAATAAAAAGCTTTAATAAAAAAAAAAAAAGACTAAATTTAAATCCCACATTCTTAAACAGTTCTTTCCCAGGTCTTTTTAACCTTTATATCTCTTTAACTTGCAGAATTCTTTGCATATTATCTCCTTCATTAGAATATGAATTCTTTCAACAAGAGACCATGTTTTTAATTTTTTTTTTCCATATCCCTATAGCTCACCTTAAGTTCTTGCAAAATGCATATTGATTCTCTCTCTCTGTCTTTGTGTTTCTATGACTGAAGATAATCCATATCAATATGATTTATATTATAGCAAAATAATGATATATATAGAAATGACAATGGCACCTAAATTTAATTGGTAAAGAAGACTGCTACTGAAGAAACTCCTTCTAACAATGCCATTTAGAAAATTCCTTGTAGCTCAAAATCTTAAAGGTTGCCTAATTTATTTACTGAGTGGCTGTGATTAGGAAAACAAAGGAAGGGAAAAGGAATGAACATTTATATAATATAACTGTGCCAGATAATATGCTAATCATTTTTTTTAAATTTTACAAATATAATCTTATTTGATTGTCACAACAATAGTACAAGGTAGGCACTATTATCATTCCCATTTTATTGCTGAGGAAACTGAAGCAGAGGTAAACTGCTTGCTCAGTGTCACACAACTAGTAAGAATATTAAGCTTAATTTGAACTAAAGATTTAATGCTTTAGGAAAAACACTCTATGCATCTTCTGAATAATGATTCCTTTTATTAGTTTATTCAATTTCTCATCCATTTCTTATGTGAGTAGTAATTCAAAACTCTCTGTAGAAGGCAGTGTGTCATAAAAATATAATAGATTTGTGTTCAGAATTTGAATCGTGGTTCTAGCATTTGTGGGAAGAAAAATCAGCCTAGCTGAAATGGGAAGGCACCTTGAGGGAGAGAAATGAACTAACATATTCCAGACAGGTAAAACCACACCATCAGTGCCATGACTACCACTTCCTCTCAGATAAAGATACAAACCAATCAAGACCCTGCAACAATAGAATATTAGTGTTCCCCTAGCTGTTACAGCTGCCTAAAACCCAGGTCACCAAGCCATCTCTGAATGTAAATGTTATGGAGAAGGGATACACCTTCCTCATCACTAAAAGAAATAAATGCTGACCAACTACCACAAATAGGCAGATAGAAATAAGAATGTGGGAGTATAAATACCTTTAGAACACAGGTTCTTCTGTATCATTCTTCCTAAACATCATGTGAGGAGGTGGCATCTGTGTAAAAAGAGCCAGCCATTCCCACCAACTACCAATCAGTTCCCGCCCATATTACAGTGAAGCAGCTTAGCTGAAATAGCAAGTCATTCTAAGGAGATACAGGCAGCAGCATGTACCAGGCAAGTCAAACCACTACCATCACCAAATTAACGACATTTCCTTTGATTAGGATGCAGACAATGTTGAGACTCTGAATCGGAGTCTTTATAATAACAATGCTTGCATCTTAGTGTCTACAAACAGTATACTAGGAGATAGAGCCCAGCATTCTGCACATGCTGGGCTCACATCTTTTTGGTTTGTTTATTGTAGTAATTGAATTTTAATATTTTATTTTTCTCAACTACACGAAAAAATTATTTTTTTTTAAATTTTGAGTTCCAAATTTTCTCCCACCTTCTCTTTCCTTCCCCATCATTGGGAAGGCAAGAAATTTGATAAGGATTACACAGATGCAGTCATTTAAGAAAAATTTTGTATCAGTCATATTGTGAAAGCAAATATAGACAGCAAAAAGGGAAGAAAACAAACAAACAAAAAAAAGAAAATGAAAAATATTTTTGATCTGCATTCAGACTTCATTAGTTCTTTCCCTTGAGGTAGATTGCATTTTTCATTATAGGATCTTCAGAATTATTGTAAATTTTTGTATTTCTGGGAATAACTAAGTCATTAATATTTGATAATTGCTACTATATACAATATTCTGCTTACTTTGCTTGGCATCAATTCAGGTAAGTCTTCCCAGCTTTTTCTGAAAGCATCCTGCTCATTAATTCTTCATTTGGCCAATTGTGTTTTTTAAGGAGTTCTTTTTTTCAGGCAGTTTTTTCCTTTCTTTTTCAATTTGTTGATTCCCTCATGTATACCTCTCATTTCTTTTCTCAGTTTTTTCTTCTATGTCTCTCATTTCTCTTTTAAAAATTTTTATGAGCAACTCCAAGAAACCTCCTTAAGCTTGAAACCAATTCATATGATCCTTTGAGATTCTTCCCTCTGTGGACATCTTGTCCTTGTCTTAGTTGGTGTTTTGATCTTCCCTCTCACCATAGTAGTTTTCTGTGATCAAGGTTTTTTTTTCTGTTTCTTCCTCATTTTCTTTCCTTTTCTTTTCCTATCTCTTCTTTTTTAAAAAACTTTTATTGTTGAGCTCTACTCTTCAGGTAAAGAAGGGCTGTTGTCCCAAGCTTTCTGTGCACTTCTAAGCCTTGTCTCTGAGTACAAGTCCCCATGTGTTTACAGGGCAAAGCTTTGTCTGCTCTATTTTAGGAAATAGCCTGGTTTCCCAGAGTTTCCCTTCTGAGTTGGGATGGGAGGCTGCCCCACTGATCTGCTCTATTAAGACAGGACTGAGGGTCTTAGTTCTTGATTTGCTACCTCTAATTGGCTTTACCAGAGTCTAAGTTGGGATGAACACCCTTTTTATTCCAATGTGGCTGATCTTTCTTGAAGTTCTTCCAGTCTATCTTGAACTGGAGAATGGTTCATCAGATTCTGTTCATTGCCTTGATTTCATGTGGTTTCCATGGCAAACTGGGAGAGCTTGAGAAGTTTTGTGATTTTTTCCTGATTGCTAACTTGGCTCCATCTCTGGAAGTCCTGCTGATTAATTCTTATAGGATAAAAATATTCCATCACAATTATATACTTCAGCTTCTTCAGCCATTCCCTAATTCATGGGCATCCTCTTGATTTCCAATTTTTTATGACTACATAAAGATGCTCTAACTAATTTTGGATTTTTTCTTTTTTTTAATCTTTGAGTTGCAGATCTAGTAATGTTATCATTGGTTTAAAGGGTATGTACAATCTGTATAGCCCTTTGTGCTCTACAAAATAAAGAGGATGAATTCACAACTCTACCATCAATTCATTAGTGTCTAAATTTTTCCACATCTCTTCCAATAATTTTTATTTTCCTTTTCTGACTAAAAGACCAATCTTATAATTATGAGGACATACCTCAGAGTTATTTTAATTTGACTTTCTCTAATCAATAGTCATTTTGAGTATTTTCATGTGACTATAAATAGCTTTGATTTCTTCAACTGAAAATTGCCTGTTCATTTCCTTTGATCACATATCAATTGGGGAATGCTTCATTATTATAAATTTGACTCAGTTCTCTGTCTTAGGAATATTTCCATTATCCCAGAAACTTGTATTCCCACCCCCCCAAAAAAAAAGAAAAAAAAATTCTGCTTTCCTTCTCCTTTTGGCTAGATTTGTTTTGTGTGTACAAAAACTTTTTTTTTAAATTTAATGCAATCAGATGATATGATGGTATACTTTGAGAACTTTAGAGACTCAAATAAAAAACTACTAGAAACAATTCACAACTTTAGCAAAGTTGCAGGATACAAAATAAATCCACACAAATCATCTGCATTTTTATATATTACCAACAAAGTTCAGCAGCAAGAGACACAAAAAGAAATTCCATTCAAAATAACTGTTGATAGTATAAAAAATTTGGGAATCTATCTGCCAAGGAAAAGTCAGTAACTATAGGAACTAAACTACAAAACACTTTCCACACAAATAAAGTCAGACTTAATCAGTTGGAAAAACATCAAGTGCTCATGGGTAGGCCGAGCGAATATATTAAAAATGACTATACTACTACCCAAACTAATTTACTTATTTAGTGCCATACCAATCAAACTCCCAAGAAATTATTTTACAGTTCTAGAAAAAATAGTAGCAAAGTTCATTTGGAAAAACAAAAGATCAAGAATTTCAAGGGAATTAATGAGAAAAAAAAAGGCTGATGAAGGTGGTCTTACTATACCAGATCTAAAACTGTATTATAAAGCAGCAGTCATCAAAACCATTTTGTACTGGCTAAGAAATAGTGTAGTCGATCAGTGGCATAGGATAGGATCACAGGACAAACTAGACAATAACTATAGCAATTTAGTGTCTGATAAACCCAAAGACCCCAGCTTTTGGGATAAGTACTCACTATTCAACAAAAACTGCTGGGAAAATTGGAAACTAGTATGGAAGAAATTGGGGCTTGACCCACACCTAATACCACATACCAAGATAAGATCTAAATGGGTTCATTATTTATACATAGTGTTATTATAAGCAAATTAGAGGAACATAGGATAGTTTACTTCTCAGATCTGTGGATAAGGAAGGAATTTGTGTCCAAAGAAGAACTGGAACTCTTAATTGAACACCAGATAGATAATTTTGATTATATTAAATTAAAACATTTTTGTACAAACAAAACTAATGCAGACAAGATTAGGAGGGAAGCAATAAATTGGGAAATTATCTTTACATTTAAGGGTTCTGATAAAGGCCTCATTTTTAAGATATATAGAGAATTGTCTCATATTTATAAGAATTCAAGCCACTCTCCAAATGATAAATGGTCAAAGCATATGAACAGACAGTTTTCAGATGGAGAAATAAAAACTATTTCTAGTCATATGAAAAGGTGTTCCAAATCTCAATTGATCAGAGAAATGTGAATTAAGACAATTCTGAGATACTACTACACACCTGTCAGATTGGCTAAAATGACAGGAAAAGATAATGAAGAATGTTGGAGGGGATATGGGAAAACTGGGATACTGATACATTGTTGGTGGAACTGTGAATGGATCCAACCATTCTGGAGAGCAATTTGGAACTATGCTCAGAAAGCTATCAAATAGTGCATACCCTTTGACACAGCAGTGTTTTTATTGGGCTTATATCCCAAAGAGATCTTAAAGGAAGGGAAGGGCCCTACATGTGCAAGAATGTGGCAGTCCTTTTTGTAGTGGCTAGTAACTGGAAACTGAATGGATGTCCATCATTTGGAGAATGGCTGAATAAACTATGGTATATGAATGTTATGGAATATTATTTGTTTATAAGAAAAAAACAGCAGGATGATTTCAGAGAGGACCTGGGGAGGCTTGCATGAACTGATGCTAAGTGAAATGAGCAGAACCAGGAGATCATTATACACGGCAACAACAATACTATATGATGATCAATTCTGATGGACATGGCTCTCTTCAACAATGGATGTTTCAAACCAGCCCCAATTGTTCAGTGATGAAGAAAGTCATATACACCAAGAGAGAGAGATCTGAATATGGATCACAGCATAACATTTCCTGCTCTCTATTGATGTTTGCTTGCATTGGATTTCCCTTCTCAGATTTTTTTTTCTTGTAGATCTGATTTTTCTTGTGCAACAATATAACTGTATAAATATGTATACACATGCAATTTGGCAAGTATTTTTACATGGTTAACATGTATTGGACTTCCTGCCATCTAGGGGAGGTGGTGGGGGATAAGGGAGGAATTTGTAAAAGAAAGCTTTAGAAGGGTCAGTGTTGAAAAATTACCCATGTATGTGTTTGCAAATAAAAGGCTTTAACAAAAAAATACATATTCTTTGAAAAACAAAACAGAAAATTAATGCAATCAAAATTAACTATTTTAAATTCTATAGTATTCTCTATGTATTGTTTGGTCATAAATTCTTCCCTTATACAAAGATCTTACAAGTAAACTATTCCACATTCTCCTACTTTATAACCACATTTATTGAATTCACACAAAGGAAAGTTTATTATTTTTTTCTTCCAAGTCTTTGGCAATGTCAAATCGTTCAACATCAGGTACTGAACTTATTTTGTCAGTGCCAATGACATTGAGAAAGCACTGCTATATACTGTCCTCTAAGGATCATGGATATTTCCAATTGATTTGTAACCCAAACTTGCCACATGTGTTGTCTTTCACTTTAGAATGTAGATTCTTTGAAAATAGGGACTAGCTAACTTATATGAGTATTCCCATTATTTTGTATAGTGCTTTGCTCATAATAAGCATTCAAATTTTCCATTCACTTATTCATTGTCATTCCTCAGAAGAGATGGAATTTAGGATCAATTAATGACAGTGAAGAGCCTTCTTGTGCCTGGAAGCAGATTGCAACAAATTATCAGTAAGGAACTGAGAACAATAAATAGTATAAAAGATGCCATTAAATAAATATATGATTAAGGGAGAGATATGTTAGAATGAGAGATGCCTTTTAGACAAGTCATGGGATCCCCCGGTAAAGTTGGGATTTCAGGAGAAAAAGAAGGAAAATTCTAAATTATATCCTTAATATAAAAAAAAGAAACTTTGACATAACTACCCACAAAGAAAATGCTAACTGTATGACAAATGCCTATTTTTCAGACTTTTGTGTGCCTTTGAATGGATAGTCTATTGAGAGTACATGCACATGCATAGATACACATATTTGTATCTATATATGTAAGTATGCATGTGCACAAATACATATATAGATATTATATATGTGTATATATGTATGCATGTAATATATATGAATCATGTAAAAACATAATAAATGGACCCTGAGTTGGAATCAAAATTGAACAGTAGAAAAAGGTAGAATATCTTTCAGAAATTACAATGTTGTTTTAATGATTCTAAACTTTTCCCTAAAACAAAGATTCATATCTTTTTGGTCATTTTTTACAATCTCAATTCATAGAACACAATACTCTCTGAAACTGAAAATGACAATGTGATGGAAAAACACAAGTTAGGAATGAGCAGTTTGATATATAATATAAACAAGGAGAGATGATATAAATAATATAATTCAAAATTCTATGTTGGAAAAAGAAGACAGGCTCATTATGTAGCCTAAGAAATAACTGATGAACTGCTTCTCTATTCCATTAGTAGTGGTTGGTTGTTTTCCTTTGTTCTCAAAGAGGATTAAAATGGCATCACTATGTTAAAGTCAAGGTAATATGCTCACCTGTGGCTGATCAGATCAATATGAGCTTAGAATTTTCTGCTCCAGGTAGGAAATAAATAGTCTCTGTGAACATTTGGGGTGGATACCTTAACCTTGAGCATCTTATATTTCTTCTGGGCTAATTCAGTTCTGCTTTCTTCATAGAGCACAGCACTTTCTCTGATGAGGGCATGCCATGCTGGGCGGACCTCTGCCAGTGTCTCCCATGTCATACATAACTAATTCTAAAGATTTTAAGATAAACCTGGAGAGTATCCTTGTTTCACCTTTTCTTACTACCTTGTGAGCACTTGTCCTATATGAGTTCTCCATAAAATCATCTTTTTGGCAAGTGTACATTTGGCATTTGAACAATATGACCAGCTCAATGGAGCTGTGCTCTCTGCAGTGGAATTTGAATGCTTGTCAGTTTAGTTCAAGATTTCAGTATCTGATATCTTATCTTTCCAGGGGATCTTCAGATTCTCCCTAAGACAATTCAAATGGAAGCAATTTTCTGGCATGGCACTGATTTACAGGTATCACAAGCATATAACAATGTCAGCACAATAGCTCTGTAGCTTCAATTTGGTAGTAAACCTAACACCTTTCCTCTCCCACACTTTATCATGGATTCTGCCAAACACTGAGCTAGCCCTGGCAATGTGTGTGTCAAATTCATTATCGATGCGTACAGTCCTGAAAATATACTGGCAATGTAAGTGAACTTACCCACAGCATTCAAAATTTCTCCATTTGCTGTAATCAATGGTTCCACATATGGATGGTGTGGTAATGCTAGAGTAAGCTCAGACTTCCAGACATGGAAGAGATGAAATTAGAAATTAGAAGATATGAAATTAAAAATAGCAACAGCAATGATCACTTATTACTGAAGACTTGTGTATCTCATGATCTTCTCCTAACAAACACTATATTTCATTTACTGAAATGGCAAAAAATCTTCATGGATGCACCCTCACAGCAAATATTGGTATTTATTGGACTATGTGATTGTAAGGAGAAGAAACAGACAGATGTTAAAGTGAGGAAGGCAATGTGTGGTGCAGAGTGCTGGAATGATCATAAACATATCCTCTCCAAGCTGAATAGTATCATTCAACAAAAACAGTGGCCCCAAGATAAGCAAAAGAAAACAGGTACCAGAAGAATTAATGTCAACCGATTAGAGCATGTGTCTAAGAGGGAACGGTTGGTTCAGTTGGTTACAATTCCATTTGTATCCTCATAGCAAGACACATAAATTTGTAGGATTAGAGAACTAGATCTTCAAATGATTTTATAACTATTGAGTCAATCTTCTATATTTTATAGATGTGGAAACTGAGGCATAGGGAAATTAAATTAATTGCCCAGAGTCACAGAGCAGTGAGAAACTCCCCCTCCCCACCATATTAGAGAGATCTCTTTTAGTGAACTTAGGGGAGATTGTGCAGTAACGTAGGAACAACCTTGAGATCTTAGGTCCCTTTGAGTCCTAAGCATGTTCCCCTCATGAATAGGAATATTTAAAGTATTTTAAACAACTTTTTAAAAGATTGCATAATCATTTCCAGAGTAATAGAGGAGCAGACGGGAAGTTTGAATTTTATTGTAACTTCTTCACAAAGATGAATCAAGTGAAGGACTTGGGAAAAGGTGGCTATAATTCAACAATTCTGTCAAAACATTTACTGAGTGCAAGACTCCCAAGATATAAAATTAAAAAAAAAATAGATCCTGTTCTTCAGGGACTTGCAATCTAGTAGACACTAAGAAACCCATTAAAAAATCAGTGATCTGAAGGCCAGGATTTGCTATTCCCTTAAATCTAGGGATATGGAAAGTACATAATGCTATCAGCTAAGTTCTAAAAGAAATTCTTGCAATGTGTGGCAAAATGACCTAGATCAGAGGCATCAAACGTGTTCTGGACCATATGCAATTCACAACATTCCCAAATGCAGCCCACGTCAGATTAAAATATAGTCCCTATTTTATTTTAATGTTTTAGTATATTAATAAAATAAATACATAAACATGAATGGGTTTTCTAAGCCAATATGCAGTCCATAGGGATCCTTAAAAATATTTTAGTGGTCTTTATTTCTATTTGACACAGAACCAAATTACGTCTGAGCTATCTTTTAGCCATTAGTCCAGAAAATATGCTAGATTTGGATTTTAAAGATCTGGGTTGAAATTTTGGTTATGCTATTAACAACCCGAATGACCTTGGAAAAGTCATTGAATTTAGTTATTGATATGCAAATTAAGATAGACAAGATGATCCCTGAAATCATTTCCAATTTGAAATCCATGATCCTATGTACCCTACATCTCCATGATTTTATAATATTGTGAATGCAAAGTTCCAATCCTTTATAGTATATTTGATGGTAGCAAAAGTCTCATATCTTGGTGGGTAGCAAGTAGAGAAGTCTGTTTGGAAGTTTATTATAAAAATTAAAAATAGGATATCATTATGCAATGAAATTTGTCTTACAGTAGCATATGCATTCAATTTCTATTGATTGAGAATCACAATAGAAAATAATATACCTTTTATATTATTTGAAAACTTCTTTTTCGTTTTCCTCTGTTTGTTGAATTCATCAACTATAGGTCTGCTTATAAGATCTATTTAGGTAATTCCAATATCTATATCTTTCCAGAACTATTAATTTTTAGTCTTCTTAAACCACATGCCCTACTGGCAACTTTCAACTCAACAAATCCAAGGGAATTCATCTCTCTCCTGAAACCCTCCCTTCTTCCCTAATTTCTATTATCATAATGGACACCATTTTCCTTCTGGTAATTCAGGCTGATATCACAATGGCATCCTTATCTCTTCACTCTTCTATAAACCACATATACAATCTATTGCCAAATCCGATCATTTCTACTTTTATATATTCCTCTCTCTCCATACAAACAGCTACAAGTCTGATTCATGAATTCATCATCTGTTACTTGGGTCTTCTTATTGGTCTCCTTGCCTTAAGTGAGTCTTTGATTTAATCCATAAATCATTCATTTTCCAAGGTAATTTGTTTAATATATAAATTGACTGTTTCATCCCTTCCTAGGCAGCTTTGTGGTGCAGTGGATAGAACATTAAGTTGGGACAGAAAAACCTGCATTTAAATCGGATCCCAGTCACTTATGAACTATGTTACCCTTACAAAATTCATGTAATTGGGGGTGGAGTCAAGATGGCAAACTGCAGACAGCTTTCTCTGTGAACTCCTGGGACCTTCCCTCAGACCCAGACAAAGTGAGCCTTCAATCTGGTTTTGGAGTGAGGGCTCCGCCAAACATTTGGACTACAACCCACTTCTATCAAAAATCTACCTTGAAAGAACTCCGGAGAAGGTTAGCCTCAGGGGAAATCGGCCGCTGGTCGCGTTCAGACTCCAGCCGGGGCGGAAGTCAGGGCTGCGATAGAGGGGCAGATTTTAGGCAACCAGGAAGCCCCTGGGAGACACCTGGGCCACTTTGCTCTGCTTGCAGGCAGGTGCTTTGGCAGATCTGCCTTTGGTAAAGGGTGGATCTAGAGCAGCTGAAAACGTGGTCCTAGTGCGAATCTAGCCCGGCCAGCCTCAGACTGGAAGTTAACTCGGCAAACTGCCCCAGGGCAAATACAAATTGTTGCAGTTTTCTCTGCTTTTGACCAATATCCCAACTTTAAATCATGAGCAAGAAGCAGAAGAGAGCTCTCACCATAGAAAGCTTTTAAGGAGAAAAAATAGAACAGCCCCCAGATCCTGACATTATGAAAACAATCCCAGATGAAGCCACAAAG
>JAJPUD010020075.1:0-25387 GCA_023553655.1 Myrmecobius fasciatus
GCAAAAGTGAAAAAAGATCTAATTAAAAGAGATAAAGAAGGAAACTATAATTTGTTAAAAAGTACCATAGACGATGTGGTAGTAATGATACTAAATGTAAATGCAACAAGTTGTAGAGCATCCAAATTCTTAGAGAAGTTAAGCTAATTATAGGAAGAAATAGAGAGCAAAACTATAGTAGTGGGGGATCTCAACCTCACCGTCTTAGAATTAGATAAATCTAACCATAAAATAAACAAGAAAGAAACTAAGGAGGTTAATAGAATCTTAGAAAACTGAAATCTGATAGGCCTTTGAGAAAATTGAATAGGAATAGAATGGAATATATTTTTTCTCAGCAGTACATGGGACCTACACAAGAACTGACCATGTATTTGGACATAAAAACATCACAATTAAATGCAAAAAAGCAAAAATAGTGAATGTTCCTTTTCAGGTCCTGATGCAATTAAAATTACATCATTCAATAATGGGTCTGAGAAAGATAAACTAAAAAGAAATGGAAATTTAACAATCTAATTGTAAAGAATGAGTCACTCAAATAATCATAGAAATAATAATTTCATCCAAGAGAATGAAAATAATGAGACAATATAATCATAGAAATAAAAATTACAAATCATAAATACAGAAAAAATAGAAATAATCAATAATTTCATCTAAGAGAATGACAATAATGAGACAACATACCAAAATCTATGAGATGCAAAGAAAGTAATTTTTAGGGGAAATTTCATATTCCTAAATGGTTATTTAAATAAAATAGGGAAAAAGGAGATCAATGAATCAAGCAGGTAACAAAAAAAATCTACATTTTTGTGTCTTAAGACATGGTCAATTTCTGTATAAGTTCCATGGATCACTGAGAAAAAAGTAAACTCCCTTTTATTGCCAATTTCCTCCAAAGATCTATCATACCTAACTTTTCTAACATTTTGTTTACCTCATTAATTTCTTTCTTATTTATTTTGTGGTTTGATTTATCTAGTTCTGAGAGAGCAAGGTTGAGATCCTCCACTAGTATCATTTTGCTGTCTATTTCTTCTTGCATCTCTCTTAACTTCTCCTCTAGGAATTTGGATGCTATACCACTCAGTGCATATATGATTAGTATTGGTATTGCTTCATTATCTATGGAAACCTTTAGTAAAATATAGTTTCCTTGCTTATCTCTTTTAATTAGATCTATCTTTGCTTTTACTTGATCTGAGATAAGGATTGCTACCCCTGCTTTTTTTTTTTTTTTGTACTCCTGAAGCTATTTACCTTCTTTTTGGTATGTGTCTGCCCCAGCCCTTTACCTTCACTTGTTATGTATCTCTATATTTTAGATGTGTTTCTTGTAAACAGCATATTGTAGAATTCTGACTTTTAATCCAGTCTGCTATCCACTTCCATTTTGTGGGAGAATTCATCCCATTCACATTCATAGTTAAAATAACTAATTCAGTATTTCTGACATCTTATTTACCCAAAGTTATGTTTTTCTCTTTCCTTTCCCCTTTCTCCCTTCTCCCTTCCTCCGTACGTTACTTTTGATGACCACCTCCCTCAAATTGTCTTCCCTCCTTTAAAGCCCCTCCCCCTTTTTTACACCTTTCCCCTAATTCTTTTATTTTTCTTTCTATTAGTCTTTCCCTTTCTTTTCCTCTTTTTGCTCCCACTTCCCTATGAGGTGGGACAAGTTTCTTTGTGAAACAAAATATATCTGATATTTCCTCTTAAAGCCCAATCTGATGAGAGTAAGATTCACAAAATGATCATCCCCTTCCCTTATTTCCCTTAATTATATTAGGTTTTCTTTGCCTCTTCATGAGATTTTACATTATTTTACCTCCCTTTTTCTCTTTTTTTCCAGTATGATCCCCCTTTCCACCTCTAGTTTCTTTTTCATATTATCAAAGTAAAATCAAATTATGCTCACATTCTCCAAGTATACCCATAATAGAATTATAGTTCTCAAGAGTTCTTTCCTTTTTAACTTTTTATGCTTCTCTTGAGTTCTGTGTTTGGATGTCAAATTTTTTGTTCAGATCTGGTTTTTTCATTAGTACAGGTGAAATTCACCTATATCATTAAATGTCCATCTTCTTCCCTGGAAGATAAAGCTCATTCTTGTTGGATAGCTTATTCTTGGCTGTAATCTAAGTTCCCTTGCCTTTCAGAATATCTGATTACAGGCCCTTCTATCTTTTAAGGTGGAAGCTGACAGATCCTGTGTGATTCTAATTATGGATCCTTGGTATTTGACTAGTTTCTTTCTAGCTGCTTGCAATATATTTTCCTTGGTGTAATAGTTCTGAAATTTAGCCATGATATTCCTAGAGGATTTAATTTTGGGGTCTCTTTCATGAGGTGATCAGTGAATTCTTTCCCTGGCTATTTTACCTTCTGATTCTAAAACATCAGGGCAGTTTTCTTTCTTAGAAAATAGTGTCTAGGTTCTTTCTTTCATAATAGATTTCAGGAAGTCCAGTAATCCTTAGATTGTCCCTCCTAGATCTATTTTCCAGGTCAGTTGTTTTTCCTAAAAGATATTTCGTATTTTCTTTTCTTTTTTTTCATTTTTTTTGTTTTTGTTAGACTGATCCTTGAACTCTTATTGAACCATTCACTTCCATTTGTTCAATTCTAATTTTGGATGTATTATTTTCTTTGGTTACCTTTTTTAGCTTCTTTTGTAATGGGCCAATTGAAAGATTTTGTTTTTCAGTGAATTGGTGTCTTTTTCATATCTCTTTTGTAGGGCCTTATGTCCTTGTTGCCCTGATCTCAATTCATTTTCCCATTTTTCTTCTAACTCTCTTTTGAGCTTCTTTATGCAATCTTCCAGGAAAGCCCTGTGAAATAGGAACCAGCTCTTCTCTCCTTTTTTGGCTTCCTCTGGAGTTGCTTTATCTTTATAAACCTCAGGATCTGAGGTCTGTTATTCTCTCTCTCCATAAAAGCTGTCTATGGTGAGAGTTCTTTTTGGTTTTTTTAAGGCTTGAGGTCTGTTTAAAGCAAAGGAACAACAGTTGCTTTAATTTGCCCTGCTGCAATTCTGCTAATTGACTTCTGGTGCTGGGCAATCAGTGCCAGGTCCAGGGTTCTCAGAGGTTTACAATCTACCTTTTATAAAAGGCAGATCTGCCAAAGCATCTGCTTGCAAACAGGGCAGAGTAGCCTAAGAGGCTCACAAAAACTTCCCAGGTTCTTAGAAATGTCCATACACTAAGTTCCTGCCCTGTCTGCTCTGCTGTTTGGATTTGCGAAACTGTCCCCCTGTCCCACTGACACAGACCTGTTTTGAAGCTTTTCCAATGTAACTTCTTCTGGGAATGTGTTGTTCTCCAAATATTTGGGGGTGTTTTGACTCCAAAATCAGTTTTGAGGCTTAATCTGCTGTTGGTTTGAGAGAAAGGTCCAAGGAGGTCACAGAGAGTTGTGTCTGTACTTTGCTATGTTGGCTGTGCCCCCCCCCCCCCCATTAACATTTTTTTCCATTAATTCTCTTGAAATTCTTGAACTTTTGTTCTTCCAGATGAACTTTGTTCCTATTATTTTCTAGATAAGTAAAATAATTTCTTGGAAGTTTTATTGGTATGGCACTAAATAAGTAGATTAATTTAGGTAGCATTGTCATTTTTCTTATATTCACTCAGCCAACTCCAATAGCAAATGCTAGGGAACAGATTCTGGAAGGATATCCCACTAAATAAAATCGTAGTGCCAATCAAAATCTACTTTAGTTTTAAAGCCTGAGGAAATTTTTTTTTTCTAATCTC
This sequence comes from Myrmecobius fasciatus, assembly GCA_023553655.1. Lineage (NCBI taxonomy): Eukaryota > Metazoa > Chordata > Mammalia > Dasyuromorphia > Myrmecobiidae > Myrmecobius > Myrmecobius fasciatus. The sequence continues at coordinate 3,768 of JAJPUD010020075.1, forward strand.
TACCTCAGATGCAGTTTATTTGACAAAAAGGTTTCATAATTACTGGATGTATCAACTTAGTCACAAGTCACTATCTCTCTCTAGATTTTATTATGCTAAGATAAGAAATCTATGCTTTGAAGTTCATCTATTTTTACTTTTCTGTACTTCACTTTGTTTTTTCTTCATTTCCTAATAATGCTTGAGTTTTGTTTGTTTGTTTTGAAGAGTATAAACTTATGTAATTTAAGTAAGAGAAGGATTTCTCCACATTCATACCAGCAATCTAGGTTCTAATAATACATACTGCTTAAACAAATTTTGGAAATCCTAACTTGGTTGTTGGTCATGAAAAAAAAGGCATTGCTTTATATTGTAAATACACAGATAAGTACAAACCTGGCTTCTCATATCAAAAACTTTACAACCTAATAGGCAGGAAGAAAGAAAGGAAAATTCAAATTAGAGAGTCATCAGACTAAACAAATAATTTAAGTTGGGTCCCTTAAGTTCATTTTTGAAAGTAGGATAAAACTTTTTCTTGGGTTATTAACATTAGGTTGAGAATAAAGTAAGGCAATGTTCATGAAAATAAATGTTTAAATCAAAAATTATAAGGCTTCTCTGGGAGTATTGTTAGTAGAAATATGAGTCAGCCACATACTAAGTCAAGTTCTTTTTTGTCCTTTGTTGATTTTTTATATTATGTAAAGTATGTGTATTTTTGGGGGGAGGGGAGACTGAGTTCTTGGTAATCTAACTAAATTGCATACTTCAATTCCCTTCATCAAATTAAAGAATATCATTATTTCATTGGTTCCTTTAAAATTTGCAAAGAATTTGGACTCAAGCAATTTAAATCTATTTCTTATATCTATATATTATATCCATATCTATCTATCTATATTATACCTATATCTCATTCTTCCCATTGATGGGGTGTATGTTTATGGGAGAGTTTGCCCTAAATTGGAGGGAGAAAGACATGGAATATTACATTATAAATCCTCTTACTATTTTATTCTGGAGAATGTCTTTGCTTTAAGCTATTGGATGAGCTCTGGATGACTATTGAAATGTAAATGCATTAATAGTCACTTGTAATCTATAGTTCTAAGAATTCAAACCCTCAGAGTACCTTGAAAGTAAAGTCCAGGTTTCTCCCCCTATGAGTATAATTTGGGATTAGGAAATAGTCACTGGATTGGTACACACACTTAAAGAAGTGTTTATTTTTTATTTCCATTTATATACTTATTGCTTTTAAAAATTTTCTCATAAGGGATGGGGAAAGATTGCTCAGCATATTAAGTACCAGAATGACCCTCATATTTTTGTATGACAAGCAATGTAATTATTCCTTTTCTATCTACAAGGGAGGGGGGAGAGAGAGACACACAGACAGACAGACAGAGAAAGACAGAGAGACAGAGAGATAGAGATAGAGACAGAGAGACAGAGAGAGAAAGAGACAGAGACAGAGAGAGATAGAAACAAGGAGAGACAAAGAGATTCAGAGAGAGAGAGATTTCAATCAGGCATTGGTCATTCAGGCTAGCTTCTTTTTACTGTCAGGAGACTCTTCTGTCCAAAGAGAGCAGAGCAATGCTAATTTTATCATGTTTCTTCCATCTATTCCCTGTTCTGCCAATTTTCTGTCATGCCTTCAGGAGCATGGAAAAAAATATATTACATGACCTTTCTGCTCTAATTCCTCCCTAAAACCCTGAGAGTATTCTACCCTTGTGAGAGTTCAACCCTTATTTGATATCTCATCTGAATTTGTCAATTTTTGATAAACTTTTTCTAATCATATCCTCCCCATGACATTGATTTTGAGCCCCTTGACTCATTTCTCTCTCTTTCTCTCTATCCCTCTCTCTCTCTTTATCCCTCTTTGTCTTTCTGTCTCTCTTTTCCTCTCTGTCTCTGTCTCTCTGCCTTTCTGTCTCTGTCTCTGTTTCTGTCTCTCATTCAATCTCTCTCTCTGAGTCTCTCTCTTTGCCTCTCTTTTTCTGTCTCTGTCTCTTTCTGTTTCTCTCTGTTTCTGTCTCTGTCTGTCTGTCTGTCTGTCTCTTATCTTTTTCCAATTCATGTAAATTTTGCCTTTACTACATTTCTCATCTATATTCTCTTCTTTTCTCTAATATGGACACTATCTTGCTTTAGGATTCTAATGACCTTACAACTGGATTAGTGCATGTAATAACCTCCTAATTGGTCTTGGTATCTCAAATCTCTCTCCATCACAATCCATCCTTTACTTACTTGTCATGGCCTTTCTCAAGTTTACATTTAATCATGTCACCTACTATGTAATAGATATTTATAAAGATTCTTATAAGCTCCAGCATCAAATATAAAATCTTCAGGCACTGAAAGCCCTTCACTCTATGTCTTAGCCATTATTTTCCAGCAAGTGTCTCTGATAAGTCTCAATTCTCAAATACATAGGGATCTGAGACCATTTTAGAAATAAAAAGATCCATTCTGCAATTGATAAATGCTTAAAAGATCTGAACAGGGAGCTTTTAGAAGTAGAAATCAAGATACCTATAAATTATATTAAAATGCTTAATCACTATTGATTAGAGCAATGTAAATTAATTCTACAGTACCACTTCACATCTATCAGATTAGCTGTCATTACAGAAAAAGATGACATTTCTGAGAGGAGATGTGGAAAAATAAGGATTCACTATTGTTGGAGTTGTAAACTAGTCCAACCATTCTGGAAAAGAGTTTGAAAATGTATCAGCTAAAAACTGCATGTATTTTGACTCTGCAATACCACTATAAAGTCCATGTCCCAGAGATCAAAGAAAATGAGAAAGGAATTATATTTACCAAAATTTTTGTAGCAGCTCTTTTTTGTGATAGAGAGGATTAGAAAGTGAAGGAATGTCCATCAGTTAGGAAATGACAGAAACAATTTATGGAATATGATTGTCATGGAAAACTATTATGATATAAGAAATTGTGAAGAGAATGGTTTTATTAAAACCTAAGAAAATTTATATGAGCTGGTGCAAAGTGAAGTGAGTAGAATGGGGAGAATATTGTACAAAGTAAAAGCAACATTTTAACGATAATCAATTGTGAAACACTTAGCTACTCTGATGTTCCTAGACATTTCTGAAGGATCCATGATACAATGCTATCCATTTCCAGAGAGAAAACTGATAAACTCTGCATACACATTAAAGTATTTTTTAAATTTTATTTTTCTTAGATTTTGTTTTTGTTTGGTTTTCTTTTATTTTGTTATTTCTTTAATTTTTATTGGAACCTTGATGATACACATATATTTGCATGAGCTCACATGTACTAGTGAAATTATATTTCTTTCTGTTTTAAAGGTGAGAAAGAGAGAAATAACTGAATTTGAAAAAAATGATATTAAACATTATCCACACATTTACACATACACATACATATATAAAATACTCAATGAAATATACATATACTTAAGTGATGAAAATATCAAATCTAATGGACCTCTTATAAGGAGAAAAGAAAAAAAATACTTGAAATACCTTTCTTAAAACAACAACATTATGCTCTCTTTCTAATGCCCTTATTACCCTTTCTCCAACATAAACACAAACATTCTGTGATCCAGTAACACTAGCCTCTTTGCTGGTTCTGGAATCGGACATCCATTATTTTGACTCTGTGAATTTTAGTTGACTATCCCTCATATCTGGAATATTCTCTCCTCTGATCTATACCTCTGCCTCTACAATTCCCTTGTTTTCCTTCAAGTACAATCTTTTCTAATTTCTTGGTATGCTTGTGTCCTCACTCTGTTAATTACTGTTTTGGCTACATCCTACAAATTTTGATATGTTGTCTTATTGCTATTATTACCTTTAATAAAATTGATTGTTTCAATAATTTGTTCTTTGATCCACTTATTCTTTAGAATTAGATTGAAAAGTTTCCAATTAATTTTTAATTTATGCTTTCTAAGCCCTTTATTGAATATCATTTTAATTACATTATGATCCCCAAAGCATCCATTTAATATTACTGCTATTCTGCACTTGGATATGAGATTTTTATGACTTAATACATGATCAATTTTTGGAAGGTGATATGTGTAGGAAAACTTATAAACCACTTTGTATTCCCATTCAATTTTCTACAAATGTCTATTACATCTAAATTTTCTAAAAGTCTATTAATCTCCCTATTTTCTTTCTTATTTATTTTATCATATAATTTATTACTTCCAAGAGGGAAAGTAATAGTTCCCCCAACACTATAATTTTACTGACTATTTCCTCCTGTAATTTATTTAACTTTTCCTTTAAGAATTTGGATTATCTGCCACTTGGTGCATATGTTTTGTACTGATATCACTTCAGTTTTTTTTTTCATTAAAATGTAGTTTTCCTGATTGTGTCATTTAATTGTGTCTATTTTCTTTTTCATTGGTTGAGATAATGTTTGCCATTCCTTACTTTTTTAAACATCATTTCCTAGGGGTATTTTTGTTATTGTTTTTAATGTGTGTAAAGCATGAGTCAAATCTTTAGCAAACTCAGTATTTAAAGAAGCTTTATCTTTTGGTTCTTTAGCTTCTGATTCCCAATCATTCTTTTGAAGTCCATTGTTAGGGCACCTAGGTACAGATGCTTAGACTCAGATTCCCATCATTTTTATTATAGTGTGAATTTTAATCAATATTTTGCTTCTTTCAGAGCCATTTGTCCCAATTAATCTAATTTTTAAAGTGTCTGAATGTTCTGCACTGTGCTAGACACTAGAAATTCAAATATAAAAAGTATGACATTATCAGACTTAAGAGTTGATATTTTACTGTGTCAACTGTGCTGAACCTTTTCTAGTAATAATTATATGAGACTTTTCTCTTATAAAACAAATATAATATTGACACCTAAACAAGGAAGAGTAGCAGCAAAATAAAATTATACAAATAATTTTAGACACCGATTGTGAAAAGTCTTGAGAGATAACATGAAATCATCATGTAAACACCTGACTCATATTTATTAGTTAGATTGGAAGGGTACATACTATTATATTCATTGCAAAGATAAGAAAATTGATATTCAGTAATTTGTCTAAAATGCAATTACAAATAAAGGATTCAAAAATGAGAACCTAATGATTTTATGAGAAAATAATGATCAGCAGAGACCTCTTCTAGATTAGTTTATTGATTCTTTTAAAATTCAGTTTTATTTTATTTTCACTTCTGAATTCTTCCTTTTTCTTTTCAAATTCTTTCCTCATTCACTGAGAAGTCAATGGGGAAAAATACAAATTTGTATAGTCATGCAAAACAAATTACTCTATAGCCAGATCTAAAAAGAAAAAAAATGGAGGGAGTGAGGGAGAGAGGAGGGATGGAAGGAAGAAAAGAATGAAGAAAAAAGGGAAGAAAGAAGGAAGAAAGGGAAGGAGAAGGAGAGGAAGGAGGAAGAAATTAAAATGTGCTGTAATCTGTACTCTGAGTCTATCAGCTGTCTATCTAGAGGGAGATAACATTTCATCATAAGTCTCTAGGAATTGTGTTTTGTCATTGCAGCCCGTTGATTTTTGTTTAATGTAGGCAACCAAGGATTGCTTTAAGCTGAACTTGCACTTTGACATGGGAGGTATAGGTGGAAGTTTAGAATCCAATATTGTGTGAACATAAAACCTAAAGAAATTTTTGAGAGTGCATAGCCTAGGTCATTTTATAGCTGTAGAAACTTGAAAGATTTGACCAAAGTTCCAAGGAATAGAAAGTAGCATACCCTGAAACAGAATAAAGGAAGAGAATAATGAATAAAATGATGAAAATGATAATTTTATCACTATGGGTGAGAATTGGGTCACTCTAAATTTTGATGATGAATTATTATTTTTTGATTTAGTAAGTACTCATATGATGTTGATATTTCATTTTTATTGTATTTTTTAAAAAGTTTGACAAGGAAAAATAATTTTCTATAGATTTTACTCATTTAGTATATCTATAAAATGAACAGATAGGTGCTTCTGATAGCTGAGGGAAGAAGATAATTAGTATGTTGGTGATAAAGCAGAAAATAGAAGGAAATCGTATCTTGGGAAGAAGAGCATTTGGCTGGCAAGCTGTTAAATCAAGAAAAAAAACATTGTGGGTCAGTTTAATCGAAACGTTTCCCCTTTCAAGTTTCTAACTTCTGTGTTTAAACAAAAAAAAACATAATTTTCACATGAATAATTCAATCTCTCAGTTACACTCAAGCTTTTGTATTTTGTCATAGAACTTATAAATGCAATCTTAATTATGCGAATGTAATAAGTGCCTTTTCCAGGGCTGAAGCACAGGTGAGTTTCACCTATAGGACAATTAGCTTCACACTGGTTGAATTTGTGTTCCATAGTCATGGGCTAGAACCTTAACTTTAACTTCTCTTATAAGCTATTACTTGTTGTAAAAGATGTAACATGATCAAAACAAGTTATCACTGTTTCTGGAAAAGCAGTTCCAAATGAACAGGAGAAGAAGGTAACATGTACTTGTCCTGTGAGTGGTTGGGTCAGCAGCAGCATCTTCACAAATTAAAGACTACTATATTATCTTCATATAAACATATATATATATATATATATATATATATATAGAGTTATATATATATATATATATATATATATATATCTTTCTCTCTCTCTCTCTCTCTCTCTCTCTCTGTATATATATATATATATATGTCTGGGTCAGCAGCCCCTCCCTCCCAGCCAGCACACTAGATCCTGCAGTGGTAGTGAGGTGGGGGCATTCCTGGCAACTCCAGGTGGAAAAGAGTGTTTGTGGTCAGATTCCTGGAGGGATCTCTGAAAATAACTACACAAAACTCCTAAAGCTTGGGATAGTGCACCCTTTAACCTGGAGACAGAACCCTATTTTAACAAAGAGTTAAAAGCAGAGTATTAAGTTAGGAAAATGAACAGATAATGAAAAGATTTCTGATAAAATTGAAATTTATTATGGTAACAAGGCAGAGGAAAACACATGCTCAGAAGATAATAAAATCAGACCAAAGGCTGAATAAATTATGGTATATGAATGTTATAGAATATTATTGCTCTGTAAGAAACGACCAGCAAGATGGTTTCAGAGAGGCCTGGAGAGACTTGCACGAAATGATGCTGAGTGAAACGAGCAGAACCAGGAGATCATTACACACGGCAACAACAGTATTACATGATGATCAATTATGATGGACATGGCTCTCTGCAACAAAGAATTGTCTCAAACCAGTTCCAATTGTTCACTGAAGAAAACCATATACACCCAGAGAGAGGGATATGAAATATGGACCACAACGTAACATTTTCATGATCTCTATTGATGTTTGCTTGCATTGTGTTGCCTTTCTCTGATTTTCTTTTTTTTTTTTCTTGTAGATAGGATTTTTCTTGCACAACTTCTCAAACATTTCAATATTATTAACATGTAGTGGACTTCCTGCCATCTAGGGGAGGGGAGGGGGCTGGAGGTAAAATTTGTAATGGAAAGCTTTGTAAAGATCAATGCTGAGGAACTACCCATACATATGTTATACAAATAAAAAGCTTTAAAAAAGAAATGAAAGAAAAAAACAACATCAAATAAAATCAAATGAAACCAAAGAAAAATAAGAATTGGGCTCAGCCCTTGGAAGAGCTCAAAAGTGATTTTGAAAACCAAATAAGAGAGAGAGAAGAAAAATTAGAAAGAAGAATTGAGAATGGTGGAAAAGGAAATGCAAAAAGCTAAAGAGGAGTAGAATGCCTTAAAAAGTAAAATTGGCCAATTGGGAAAGAAGGTACAAAAACTCATTGAGGAAAATAATTCCTTAAAAAACTGATCTGAGCAAATGGAAGCTAATGACTTTATGATAAATCAAGATGCAATAAAGCAAAACAAACCAAAAAAAAAAAACCCTGCAAAATAGAAAAAAATGTGAAATATCTATTGAAAGACCTGGAAAATAGATCCAAAAGAAATAATTTAAAAAGTATTGGTCTCTCTGAAAGTCATGATCAAAAAAAAAAAGAGCTTGGCTATCTTTCAAGAAAAATATCAAGGAAATTGTCCTAATATTTTAGAACCAGAGGGTAAAATAGAAATTGAAAGAATTCACAATCACCTCCTGAAAGAGATCCCAAAATGAAAACTCTCTGGAATATTATAACCAAATTACAGAACTCCTATGACAAAGAGAAAACATTGCAAGCATCTAGAAAGAATCAAGTATAGTGAAGACACAGTCAGGAAAAAAAACAACAATATTTAGCAGCTTCTACATTAAATAACTATGATATTCTGAGAGCAATGGAGCTAGGATTACAACCAAGAATATAATCCCTTCAAAGGAAAAGTTGTTTATTCAATGAAACAGAGAATTTCCAAGCATTTGTAATGAAAACTCCAGATTTTCAAATACAAGACTGGAGAAGCATGAAGAGGTAATCAGAAAAGTGATATCGTAAGGAACTTTATAAGGTTTACCTGTTTACACTCCTACATGGGAGAATGATACTTGTAACTCATTAGAACTTTCTCATTATTGTGGCAGTTAGGAGTATATATAGACAGAGGGCACAAATATGAGTTGATTATTAATGGATAATATCTTTTTTTTTAAATGATGAAATTAAGGGTGAGAGGAAAGTACTGGGAGAAAGAGAAAAGGAAAAATAGAATGGTACAAATTATCTGCCATAAAAAAAGCAAGAGAAAGCTTTTACATTGCAGAGGAATAAAGGTAGGAGAGGATGAGAGAGTAAACCTTATTCTCATCAGAATTGACTCAAAGAGGAAATAACATATGTCCAAAAAAAGGAGAGGGGTTATAAAAATTTATCTTACCCTGCAGCAAAATAGGAGGAGAATGGGATATGAGAAGGGAGGGGAGGGTGATAAAAGAGAGGCCATTTTGGGAGAGGGAATGATAAACATTTTTATGGTAACAATTTTGAGAAGAAATAGTGAAGGGAGAGAGAATATCAATGAGGGGCAATAAAGTTATCAATAGTATTTGTAATAAGAATTTCAAAGCAAATTTCTCTGATAAGCTCTCATTTCTTAAACATAGAGGGAACTGAGTCAAATTTATAAACCCCAATAGATAAATGTTCAAAATATATGATCTGTGCCCAGAGGGTTTTAAATTCATGCATGTCCTTTGACCTAACAACACTATTACTTGGCATGAATAACAAGAGGTTCAGGAGAAAAAAAGGAAAATGATCTATATGTAAAAAAAAAAAAAAAAGATATTCCTAGCAACTTTCTTCTCAGGCTAAAAAAAAAAATAGAAATGAAGAGATGCCCATCAATTGGAGAATGGCTCAATAAACTGTGGTGTGTATTTATGATGAAATAATATTGTTCTATAGGAAATAATGATCAGGATGCTCTTAGGAAGAAAAAAACCTGGAAAGTCCTCCATGAACTCAAGCAAAGTGAAATATACTGTATACCAAGTAATAGCAATGTTCTGGGATGACCAGCTATGAATGACTTTGCTATTCTCTCAGTATCATCCACTATATCCACAGACTACTCTGAAGGAGTTATGATAAAAAATCCCATCCATATCCAGAGAAGGAATTGATTAAGTCTGAATACAGATTGAAGTAGTATCTCTTTTTCTCTTTCTCTTTTTTTTAATTCAATTTTTATTGAGGGTTTTTATTTTCATTATTTCATTAGAATTCTCCCATTATGGTGGGAGATATATCTTTTTTCACAACTTGACTTGTATAGAAATGTTTTGCATAATTTCACAAGTGGTTTCCTAATTGTGGTTGGAGATAAAGGAGAGAACACAGAAGCTCCCAAATTTAAAAACAAATGTAAAAAAATGTTTTGAAAGAAAACTGAGGAAAATATTAAATAATTTTTTTCAAAAAATTGCTTTAAAGATTAAAGAATATATATGAGGGCACTTAAGTGGCAGAGTGGCTAGAGTTCTGAATCTGGAATCAGGAAAAGATATCATTCTGAAATTAAATCTGGCCTCAAACATGGCTATGATTCTGGGCAAGTCACTTAAGCCTATTTGTCCCCATTTCCTATATCAAATAAGCTGAAGAAGCAAAGGGCAAACTAAACTAGTATCTTTGCTATGAAAACTTCAAATGGGGTCACAAAAAGTCAGATGCTGCTAAAATGATTAAAAAACACCATATTTTAATAGGATTGTTTTTGCCTGTTATTGTTTACTTTTAAGCACTAGCTCAATTGGGATAGAATTGTAGAGGTAGAAGAGACATTGGAAAATATATGAACATATGTTACAGATAAGGAAGCTATAGTCTAAAGAGGAGATTTGCAATTTTTCCAGCATCACATAGAGAGTGGCAGATCCAGGAAGAAAATCCAGATCATCAAACTTTCTTGTTAAAGATCTTTCCATTATACCATAGTGTCATATAATCAATATCTTTACAATGAAGAGGGAGTGAGTAAATAAATTAAAGTCAACAAGCATTTATTAAGTGACTACTATATTCTAGATATTGTTTTAAACCCAGTTTCTCTTTGTACTCTGAGTTGGGAAGGAAAACAAAACAAGAAAAGAAAGAAAACCTGATTTGCTTTCCTCTCCCACATTCCTACTTAAAAGCTAACGATTAAGTCCTTTTCTTGGCTATTTCTCCCTCTTTCACCTTGGTTTCCAAAGTAAAATCAAGTCTCTTTTTAGTAATTCTTGGGTGTGGACCTTAACACTCTATACCTAACTATATTAGTGACTTGTTTCATGATCTAAACTAAGCCTTTTAACCTTTATTCATCTTGGTCACTCGTTCTGAAATGTGGCTGCAAATAATACCTCACATGGGGTCACTAATGCATTAATGAGGTAATCATTTACAAAACTTTGAAATCTTTGAATGAAATATGTTATTAAAATATCACCACACTCAAAATATCACCTGACAAGGGGACTTAGATGAGAAAAGTATTTCTCTCTGAGTTGAAAATATGCCTAGCAGGGAAAATAATTTTCTTTCAGAAAATACCTTTCATATAAGGGTCTTAAAATCTCATTACTTTTTGTTTAAGGTGTCTATGAGTCCATACTTTGAAGAATGTAGATAAGGATTCCTAAGAAAACCATTTTATTGTTCACTTCTTTTTCTCTTTGAATTAGGATTGCAAATTTCTAGGCAACAGGATGGAATTCTGCATGGAGAAATGAACATTTGTAGTGTCTCATTAATTTGGACTAATTGTCCCAACAGTAATTCAAATAAGAATGAAAAAAAAAGTGGTCTTAAACAGATTCTCTGACTGAATCCTTTCTGATGAATCAGATAAAATGACTTTCAATTGGAGCATATTTTTTTTTTGCATGCAAATAAATAGAGCTCTAAAGTCTGTGAAAACATATGCTACTTCAAATAGTTTGACTAGTCTCCAATCTGGTTTATGCTATTCATTTCATTAACAAACTATTTTTTTTCATAGTGCAAAGGGAAAATCTCTATGATGGGATTATCATAAATTCTGATTCAAGTACAAGTCATTGTTTTCATTGATTCTTTGCCCTTCACTGTAGAATTCAGCTAAAGCCACTGATTTGTCTTTTCCTTTTCTACTTGTAAAAGAAAAGCCCTGGTTAACAATGTCAGGAAATAAGGATTCTTGATCTGGAATGAAATTTAGAAATATTTGATAACACTAATTTCAGTATAATTGCTTTTCTTTGTAAAATGGTATATTTTTAATGTATTTGAAAACATTGTTGTGAGAGTCTACAAGCTTCATAAAATTACTAAAGGAAGGTCCATGACACTGACAGAAATGTTAAGAACCTCTATTCTAGAAATGTTTTTCCTTCTTTTTTCCCCTCTGGTATACCCATATGGTTGTATATTACCATTTACCTTCAGAAACATCATTCTTAAACTAGACATACTATCACCCAGATGCTAAGTGAACATATATGTTGGCTCTCTTAGCATTGAGGGCCCTGATGTGCCATGATTTGAACAATAATCCAAGTGATTGCTTCAACATATGCCAAACTGCTGTTGTTCTAAAACAAAATTTTTATGCCTGAGTTGTCAGTGATCTTTCCCATGTGAATGCCCATATGATCATAGAAAAAAAAACACTGTAATCTATCACCCAGATCCCCAAGCTCTAGATTTATACAAACTGGGTTCAATTTTAGGTAAATGTTCCTGAAATCACTTATTTTGTTTTTTTCTTCCCTAATCTAGAATTTCCTGTAGGATTTCTTTCATATAGCTCATATCTAGTTCTCTTCAGATCTGATTATAAGAGATCTCAATTCCTACATAAACATTCAAGATAATGATACACCTTAGATACAGAACAGCACATACTGAAACCCCATAGACATGGAAAAACCTAACAAACTTTTCACAGGTGTTCATAACAATCAAAGAACTCTTTTCCCCTCTGTGATTCACAAATTCCCTGGTGTCCTAGACAGGTCTGCAGTTTTATAATTCTAGCCAAGATGTATAGATGACCTTCAGCCAGGAAAGATCTGTGAGGTTTGAAGAAATTCAAATGATCATATTCCATATTCCTTTGTCCTCCAGAAAAAAAAAAAAAAAAAAAACCTTCAGCCCTAATGCACCATTTCAGAAAGAGAGATGAATTTAGGGTTACTAAAGAGAAACTCCCTTATATTTAGAGGTTTAGCATCAATATAAAGGACATCAGTGAAGAGAGCAAAATTCAAATTTGCCCCCTGCAATCAGTCCAATACTTTTTTGGTTCTCCAACTTCAGGTCCATATGTTCTATGAATTAAGTCCAAAAAACTAGGATGAGACACCTCAATTCACTTCTGCTTTTGGCTTCTCATGAAGCCATGAGCTTGTGCTGAACCTTCTCAGTTGGGTCTAATACCTCTCTAGAATGCTGGGTCCCAGAACCCTTGTTACTCCTTGGGAAGAATGAATCTAGAGTCATTCACTGCCCTTTCATTGTCTTTGTTTCCAGTAACTAGAAAAAAAGGTTGTAAGCAAATGAAATTGAAACATTAATCAATCATCAAACATTTCTTAATCATCTATTATCTTCCATGTAGGATGCTAAATAATGGAGATATAAACATATACATGAAACAATCTCCAGTCTCTGTAAGGGGGATTTTGTAAGGGAAAAAGGAGATAACATGTAAATTTATATATACAAAATAAATGTATGGAAAAATGTACAAAATAAATACAAGTTAAATAGGACAAGGAAAGTCATCAAACAGGAAGCAGTGCTTAAGCAGAGCACTGAAAGAAACTCAATGTTTTGCTTTCAGCTTTTAGCAGCCCTCTCTAAATGGCTGTTATCTCTGGGGCTGAGATGAGAATGGATTTCCTATAGGGGCTATCCAGAAAGGCAGCTGTCAAGGTGATATTCCTAAAGTATAGGTTTAAGCATCTCATTCCTCTGCTTAAAAACTCCAATGACTATTGCTTCTAGTGACGAATAAAATGCTTTTGACCTTTTAAAATTCTTAGTGCACTAACTCCACACAAAGACAAATTTCCTTGCTGTTTTCATAGATGAAGTTCTCTAACACATCTCTGTACTTTTACCCAAATTTAACTCCTTTACTAAAATGCACTCCTACCTTCCCTATTTGTTAAAATTCCTACTTACCTTCAAAACTCATCTCAAGAACCACAGCCTATATGACATTCCGTATCCTCACCTCACCCCAAATGATTTTGTTATTTGTATATATACTATATATCCTTATAAGGATAAATGTTACTAACTTCAAGAGAATATAAATTCCTTGGAGTGAGCAATTATTACTTTTGGTTTCTTTGTTTTTTTCTTTCTTTTGTATTCTTAGCATCTAGAATAGTCCCTGGAAAATAGTAGGTATTTAATAAATATTTGTAAATTTATTTATTGTTTGATTGAAATCACCCAGGCTTGCTTCTGCTCTATATTCTGCATTTATTATATATTTAGAATAAAAATATTACTCATGAAGTACTGTTTGAGACTACTTAAATAAATGAAAAAAATACAAACATACAAATATTTTGCTGTTATTCTTCCTTCTTGAAGAGGATCAATAGCATCTAAAGCATTATGTCTTGACTTGTATGTGAATTGGATTTGAGTTAAACAGAGCTATGCATAGCTTTCATCAAGCTCCTTTCTTCTCCAGAGTTTTGGAGTCCATTTGCAAGACAAAGTTCAAGACAAATGACAGTGACCCAGGATACAGTGAATGTCCATTGTCTTTCTAAATTAAAGACTTTCACAAATCTCAGTTGGTCTGAGGACACACCCATTCTATGACTAAGGTTTATTTAGAAATTGAGACAAAAGATGATTCCAAAGATATCAGTCTGAGAGGGAAAAAAAGTTTCAAGGTTTCTGACTGGCATAGAAAACAATTGCTATTTACATGCACTCTAAGCCCTCAAAAGGATGTTTTCCAAAGCTATATTTCAAGAAATCAAAAATGAAAAGAGTGCAAGACAAAAGTAATTTGTACCAACTTTTGGAAGAGGAGGAAGAGGAAGAAAGATAGAGAAAGTAGCATTTCCTAACTTCTGTTTGAATTGGAGGTTGGGTTCCAAAGAGCTATTACTTTTCTCAGATAACATGGTAAAGACAGTTATTACAAAAAACTTTTCACAAATACAGACAGCATCCATGAGATGACTGTTTAAATTTAGACCCTAAGAATGGTGAGACACCTATACAAGAAATCTGTGTGACAAGGTTTAACTCACATCACATGTGATAGAAGTCCCTTTCTTTATTCAAAGACCTTATGAAGAAGCTTTGCTGTTGTTTATCCTTTATTCTTGGAGAGAACCAATGACATTATAAGCATGGTATCTTGATTTGTGCATGATTTGGATTTGAATGAGGCAGAGTTGAGTCTCTGGTGTAAGCAGATGGATAGTCTGGGAACAAGGACATTGGGCAAGAAAGCAAGGATTTCTCATTGTCAAAAATGAATTTATAATTTGGGAGCCAAGAGGTCAGAAAATAAAAAGAGGAAATTAGATTTAAAGATATAAGATGATCAAAGATCTAGAAACTAGTTGACATGACAGGAATGAACAAATCACAACTAAATAAAGTTGATCTAGATTATAGACTAGTTAACCCTCTGCCCTCTTTTATACTTCTTATCTAGGGAAAATGGATATAAGTATCTGACCTGAATGATTAGGAAGAATATCTATAATTAAAGGAAAGAATATCAAAATTAGATAAAGGGACAAAGATATAAATATCCTTTTAAAGAAAGGTTTAGGACATATCTATTGAGTCCTGAGAGATATATAATCTGAACACAGTTTCCTTTTCCAAACTATAAAATTACCAGAAAAAAAATAATTTCAAATATCTTCCAATTTTAAAAAGTATTATGCAAAAGTTTACTATGTTTTCAAAAAAGAGGATTATAACATATTAAAGTCTTCTTGATTATCTATATTTAAATTTCAGTAAATATAGTTATGTACTTGATGATTTTATTGGGGACAGAAAGAAAAATTTCTTCTATGGCACTGAAGGTAGAAGAAGTGAGTCTTGGTCTATAGACTGTTAATTTCAAGGCCTGTTAAATGTTTGAAATAATAAATGTATAATATCTTATTCTAGAATAAAATTACAACATCATTAGCTGCTTCAGTAACATTGCATAAATTACCCTTTGACACAAAATTTGCATTCAAACAGCTGCCAAGGAAAAGTTAGAATAAAAAGAAGTCCACAATCTTTAGCACATTTATATATCTTTTTTTTGGACCACTTTTTCTGTTTTTATAATTTGACTATTTATCTGTATGTACACATGCACACATGCATGTCTAATTTTACATGTGATACTCTCGTTCTCTGGTTTTCCTCTCTATGAGAAACATTAAAACCCCCATCCTCATCTGATTCTTCACTCCTCCCTCTAGACAGCTATGCTTATATACCATCATCCATTGGTTCAAATGTACCCATACACTGAAATTGGTATTGCTCTTGGACAGTATATATTAAGAAGTTTTAGGTTTTGAAAGTAAAGCAATTGGTATGTTTAGTTTGTGGAAAGAAAATATTAGAGTTGCATAACAGTTCTTAACTTTCAAAAGAGTGTCCAAATGTGGAAGAGACATTTAATATATTTTACTTGATCTCAGATACTAAAAAGAGAGGGTGGAAGTTACTGAGAGTCAGGTTTCTATTTGACAGAAAGGAAAACAAAAACAAAAGTTAGTGCCAATTGGAGTTCTCTAAAAGTGAAAAATATTATTCTGGAAGGTAATGTTGTCAATGGAGGCCTTCAAACAGAGATTGTATAATCACTTGCAAAGTGATGTTTTAGAGGAGATTAATATCTAGATACATAATTGGACTAGACTGCAATTCTAACTCAAAAATCAAGTTTCAATATTTTTTTTAACATTATATATCCTTACCTAGTTTATTTTTCTTTTGCATATTTCTTTTCCCCTTGGATCATCCATTGTTGTCCAATTTCTTCTCCTGGGTACCTAATATCTATTATCTGAGACTATTATGTAGACCTAATATCTAATTATCTGGATCTTAATTATCTGCATGTACTGCAATTTCCTATTATTCCCCACTATAACTAACCTTTCTGACCTTGACCTCTTCCCTCTTAGCTTTTACTTAGCATACCTTTCACTTACATCCTGTTAAGCCAATCTCTCCCATTTCAAAGTTACTGGCTAACTCTTTACAATTTTTCCAATTTTGGCACACTATTCTATTATTTTTCCCTCTTTCTGTATCTCATCCTCTCTAATTGCCAACTGTATTTGGCAGTCTGTCACGTGTCCTGTTTTCTTCGATAATTTGAAAGAGGTGATTTAATGATTACTGGAAAAGTGGGACTTGAGTTTGCTTTTGCTTTTAGTGGGCCTTATAGCTCTCACCTCAACTCATGCTGGTAGAGAGCCTTTCAATACAGTATTCTGTTAAAATAAACAGAACAGACACATACAGACAGCTGTGTCATTCCCCTCCCTCCACCAGAAGAAAAAAAATCTCTTTCAACTTTCAAAAAACAACAAGATAAAAGGGCATCAAATGCATTTAAAAATGTGCCCATTGGCAACAACGGTAACCTGGCAATTATTTCTTTATGGAGGAGTCTTTGAGTTGCCACTTTCTTTTCATCTTCTTTGTCCACTTTCTCATGCTATATTCAGCTCCCCTTTCTTGGCCCCAAACTATATCTTCTGGCCTATTCTCCTTTTCCAGCTGTAGTGAGGCCAAAAAAAAAAAATCACTCCCAGTCAGCTTTCTCCAGAGATAAAAGCAGCCTGTATTTATTAGGCTTTGCTCTCCTAGCATACCTTTCATCTTGGAATTGACCAACAATTCATGAAAGCTTTACAAAGTCTGTTGTCAAATCAAACTCCTATATAGAACCTAAGCCACTTCTTTGGTCATGGATCAGACCTGTTGAAAAGGAAAAATGCAAATTTAAAAATAACAAAGATCTTTCTGATTATGAAGTTCTTGTCACCCCACCTCTCTCTCACTTCTTAATTTATTATAGGGAAATGGAGCAAATAGTTGAACCCTAATTATCATGCATAATCTTCATTCACAATGAATTCTGTACAAGAAATTGTATCTCCAATACTCTGGCATACGGGAGAAATAGCAGTCCACAAGAGAACAGAAAAAAAATTCACTTTAAAAGCAGGGCCCAGCCGCCTAGAACAGGGAAGCCAAAAGACACATACAGATGTGTAGACACACATGGGTGTACATATATGCATCAGTATACATATGTACATGTGCTTATGTACACTTCTAACACACATATGCTATATAGTATGAGTATACAATAAGCAGTACCTAAAATACTGTGCAGTTTGTATCTCTGATCTATGTATCCATAAAAATACATACAAACACATATATGTTATACACACACACACACACACATATATATATATATATATATATCCAGATATGTATATACACACATAGTATATTTGTGCATGTATACAAGTATGTGTATATGTGTGCGTCCATTTCTTTTTATCAATCTATATATCTACATATATCTACTGTCTACCTATCTACTAGCTCTTGATTCTGAATACCTATTTATGATAGCATATATACATGGGAACACATATGCTTGCATATATAAAATGTCATGCATACTCATTTAACACACATATATGCATATATATACATATATATGCATATATATATATATATACTATACACACATACAAATGCATGCATGTATTTGGGTACAAATATAGCAGAGATAAAAATCCATAATCATCTAAACATTGTGATTGTCAAATGTGCTCTTATTCTTACATGATATTTGAAGAGGTACCACATACCTAGGCTTAGGAACCTAGTAGCTCAGTTTATTTATAAAGAGTTGAGAAGTTAATATGAAATAATAATAGACCCAAAGCACATAGCAAATGTTTTCTTCATGAGATAAATTCAGGGCCAGTCATATCAACATATAGAAGAGTTAACCATGTTGTAACATAAGATCCTCAGCCAAAAATGTCTCCTTTGATTATCAGAAATTCTTCACTACACTTTGTCATACTACCTGAAAATTTATCAGTCAGAGATTATAGTGGATTAACAAAATTTATCAGTTAGGGATTATTGTGAATTAACAAAATCCTCTTTAACATATAAATGAGTGAAGGACAATAATAATATTCAGTTATTCATTCATATCTTAGTGTGAAATAATATCCTGATTTGCTTTCCTTCTACTTGAAAAGTAAGGATTATATAATACATGTTATTAGTTTTCTGAAGATAAAGAGTTTTCCTTGAAGATTAGGTAAGGTACAGATTAATGGAAAGGAAGATAGAGGCCATTCCATGTAAGGAAGAGGATGCAATAAAAGTTTTCTGTAATATTTAAATCATTTCCTGGAAGTGTTAATAAAAGTCTTGCTTAAATGAAGGCTACACATTGGTCTCAATAGCAGATAAGAGTAGAGAAGTTAGTTGGTTCTTAGATTTCAGGATTAGGAGCAAGGGTGGGCTTTAGGTATCAGATTCAAGGGCTGGTTTTGGATATTATCTTAATTGGCAATGAGGAACCACAGAAGGTTTTTGAGCTACAGTGTGATAAGATGAAGGTGATATTTTAGAAATATTAACCTGACATTTACATAATAAAATCAAGCACGATGAGACGAGTATCAGTAAGGCTACATGGCTCACTTTATTTAGGTTAATGTCCTTTAATTTTTCCTAGTTGCTAAGATAATAGCTAGCTTTCATATAGCACATTAAGATTTGCAAAGTATTTCCCAAATGTTATCTCAATTGTTCCTCACACCAATCCTACAAGATAGATGATATCATTATCCCTCACTTAAATGACTTGACTTGGGTTATACCATTGGTAAAGTGCTGAGGGAGCTTTTGAACTCATCTCCTTGACTCTAGATCCAGAGACCTATCCATTGCTCATTCTAGATCTTTCTCTGATAAAATGTAGACTTATTGGTGAATATGTCTCATCAAAGTAGGACAATTATTCCTACCTTATTTTGATTAAATGAGTTAATGAAGATGATTTGTGTCTCTTTTAATCAACAACTGCAGTGAAATTCACTGTGAAATTTTACTGCAAGAAAGAACAAGTGAGTGTGCATTTGAGTGCTTTGTGCACCCAAGAGAGAATGTAAAATCAGATTTAGCTAGGAAGTAGCAGAGAATGCCAGCCAAATAGACCGAAAGCAAATGTTCCTACATAAGAAAATGCAGTATGTGCCAATAACAGTACATCTGCTAATTAAATAAGGCTGCTAATAAAAACAAGGATGCAAAGTTATGAAGGGATGCTAGAATACCAAATTATACCTTTTCATCTGTTAAAAATGCAATATATATTTTAAAAGTAATGTTGATGCTATCAACTCTAACAACTTCACAATACTGCAAGTGAATGTATAGGCACATGAAACAAGAGAGTTTTATCTCTGCTACTTATTGATTTTGTAAACTGACTAACCCAAGTAACCTCTCTATGGCTTAGTTTGTGACTTAAATTATTCAATCACCTCTGACTCTTGAATTTTGGAGTCACAGGAATTTTTTTTTAAATGAACTCAAACAAAATCATTCAATCTTTTTGGCTTCAGTTTCCTTATCTATAATAAAGTAGTTGAAATGGTTTATCTCTAAGATCTGTAAACTCATCATCCTATTACCCTCTATTGAGAAGTAGTTTGGCATAGCATTTGAAATTTGGAAGACTTGAGTCAGGTTCAAGGTATGCATTTACTGAGCTTCTCTAAAGTTCAGATAATTCTATATGACTTACTATATTCTACCACCCTACTCAAGTAATGGTAGGACAGAGACTGTGAGAGAAGCAATTCATTTACGACCCTACTCTATTCCCATCAATATTAATCAATTTGATAGAGTCATATCAAAATCCTTTATATAAGGCTCCAGAATTGTGACTTTTAGTTTCTCAGTTCAATTGATTAACTATAGAAAGTTAACTAAAGGCTCTTCACCCCTGTTTTGCCTTGTGATGGTGACCAAAACCAGCAGGGCAGAGAGCACCACAAAATAGAAAGTCCCCCAAAATATTTTTCTACCTTTGGATCAATCACTTGTCCAATAGGAGCAGGTAGCCATCTTATGACCACTGAACATCTGATAACCACTTAGGTGAATGACTGTGATAACTTCAACCAACTTGTGACTCTAATGGTATTCATATTTCAGCCTATGTATTATATGTTAACTAATCAAATCACTTCTATATTTGGCATAATAGTAACCTATAAGAATATAGCTCTAAGGTGAGGTGGCATCTTAGATCATGAAGAAAGTCTGAAGTTCTCTTCATTGGAAAGCACTATGGGCTCTTAAAGTGCCATAGCTCAGACCTCTCTCTTATTGTAGGTAGAATAATTTTGATCTCTACAATTGTCATCCAGTGCCTATCAGAATGTTACGCACATTCAGTGGTGAACAAATTATTTTTAAGAAATAAAAATATTTGGGGCGGAGCCAAGATGGCGAACTGCAGACAGGGTCCTCTGTGAGCTCCTGAGACCTTCCCTCAGACCCAGACAAATTGAGCCTCTGAACTGGTACTGGAGTGAGGGCGCCACCAAACACTTGGACTACAATGCACTTCTATCAAATATCTACTTTGAAATAATTTCTGAGGTCAGTTTTAGACAGGCAGGAGATCGAGCAGCTCCCAGCGCTCAGACGCCAGTGTGCAGCCTGCAAGTACAGGGCTGGGAAGGACCAGAAGATTTTAGGCTGCCAGGATGTCCCTGGGAGACACTTGGGCCACTTGGCTCTGCTTGCGGGTAGGTGCTTTGTCAGGTCTACCTTTGATAAAGGGTGGATTGAGAGCAGCTGAAAGTGTGGTCCTAGTGCGGATCTAGCCAGATCAGCCCCAGACCGGAAGTCAACTCGGCAAACTGCCCCAGGGCAAATTAAAACTGCTGCAGATTCCCTGCTGGTGACTGATACCTCAACTCAAAAGCGTGAGCATGAAGCAGAAGAAAGCTCTCACCATAGATAGCTTTTACGGAGAGAAACTAGAGAAGTCCCCAGATCCTGAGATTCTGAAAACAATCGCAGATAAAGCCACAAAGGTAGACTCAAGCTGGTCTCCCTTTCAGAAG
>JAJPUD010020076.1:1103-25385 GCA_023553655.1 Myrmecobius fasciatus
GAGGGGTGGGGAGTAGGGGGGGAAAATTTGTAACAGAAAGCTTTGTAAGGGTTAATGTTTAGTAATTACCCATACATATGTTTTGCAAATAAAAAGTATTAATAATAAAAAATAAAATAAAAATAAAATAAAATAAAATAAAATAAAATAATTTAGGTAGGTAAGTGAAAATTTTCTGTCAATCCTCAAAATATTTGGCATCGTGTAGAAGAGACACACAGGCAGATGAATTGCATTGTTTATTTTCTTGGGAGGCCTTAGCATCATTATAGAAGCTCCCTTCATATAGATATCTTCTATTATTGCTATGTTTGGTAGAAATGGTGATATTGCTAATGAGAGTAGAAGGTAGCTATGTTCCAAGACAAAAGATACTCAAAAAAAGCATTTGTAATTTTATGTTCAGTTGCTCCATTGGTTCAGAAAACTTGAAAGCTATTTTTAACTGATAGCAGCTAAACAACTTTATGATTTAATGAAATTGAATAGACCTGGCTAGAAAAGTCCTAATATATTGCTAGAGATGAATTTCACATAATGTGCTTAGATCTTGCGCAAACCCAATTTTGAATTCTCAGAATGATTTTATATGACATTTCTATAGCCAGTGCAGAAGCTCTCGTTGGGGGAGAAGGGATAGCACAAAGAAAATACTTGTATTTGCTCTGAATTTTGCCAGAACTTACTTTTTCAAATCAGTGAAATTTTCCATAATAAAGACATGCTTAGTATTAACATATGAAAAGATTACATTTTAATGCAATTTCATAGCTCTTCTGAGCCATTCCTTTATAGCAACTGATTCTGTCACCATTACCGAAGCATGTTCCACACATTTCTGTCTCATTACACTACTGTAACTTCATGTGAATGAAAAAAAAATATTCCAAATGTTACTCCCACCTTCACAGCTTGTACAGAAGAAGATAGAGACAGGCATGGCAACAAATATTCAAGACTGCACAATCTGTTTAATAATCATTTAAAATTAATTTCAGCATTCTGAGAATAAAGTTTTTGTATATCTTGGAAAATGAAGGAACTAAGTTCCTTTTTAAGCTAATCAGGGGGGAGAAAGGGAGATATGAATAATGAATCTATCCATAATCATGACAAATGCTTTATGGAATGCTAGAATTTGAGTGTAGACATTTGCAAGCAGTGAGTTATTCCTACCCTGTAAGTGTATGCAACCAATTTAAGTTAAAAGTTAGGACATGACTGAGATTTGCAGAGTCAATGCTGACATCTTATTATAAAGTTTATTCATCAGGGTCCCCAATTACTTCAAACATATTAAAATAACAAATCAGTAAAAAGGCAGTTGGCAGAAATAGGGAATTTAAAACTATTAGAGGATTAATTATTTGGAAATATTAATGACCTTGAAACTGGAAATAAAAGACTTATTAATAACAGAAATGAAATTTAATATTGTATGAAAGCAAATCAAAAAGTTCAAAAAAACTGTCACATATTTCCTCCCTTCTCCCTCCTGGCTCTACAACTCATGGTCCTATATGCTTTAAATATATATGTGTGTGTGTGTGTGTGTGTGTGTGTGTGTGTGTGTGTGTGTATATGTATATATGTATATATATATATATATAAATCTATATAAAAATAATGACTTTCATTTTGTAGGATACCTTAAGTTTTTGAAACAGTTTTATATCCCTCTTCTCATGTAATTTAACAACTATCTCGTGACTGTGGCATTTGGTGGTAGAAAAATTAACATGCATAAGAATTCTATGATGAACAAGAACATGTATGCTGCAAATATTGGAATTAAGAATCAATATCTGGATACCAGTCCAGTATATTTTGCACTGAATTTTACTGCTGCTACTGTAAGACACCACTATATTTTGGTAAGACCCTTGTAAAAATTTCTAATTTGAACCAGGGCAAGCAAATGAAAAAAAAATCTTCCAAATTCAAGAAAATAATGTAAAAGAAATTAAAATAAATATGTTTTAGATAAAAGAACATTTACTATGTGTCTGAAGATTGGGACTCTCATTGAAACTTTGCTACTAACTGCTGAAATGACTTTGGACAAGACAATTTCTTCTCTAGTAATCAGCTTCCCCATTAATAAAATCAGACAAAAAGATTATTTTGCAGGTTCCTTCTTGTTCTAAAGATCCATAATTATGAATTTATGAGATGATAATAAATACATAGTTTTAGTAAGCAATTGGAGTATGTTTCTTCCCATAATGATTATATCAGTTGCTTCCAGAGAGTCCATTCAATTTATTCAATGATTTTGGAAACTTCTAGAAACTGATGCTTATCAAGATAGTTCTAAGAGGAAAGTCAAAATAAAAGTATTGTTACACAGTAAAAAGATAGAGTAATGTGATGAAAAGTACAATAGACTTGGGAGTCATAAAAATGGGATTTCATCTCTTATTTCCCCTTTTCTAGCTTTTAATAAATTGCCTAACTTTCCACAGCCTTGAATTCTTCAACTGAAAAATAAATAGAATGCTAGTATTACCTTTTTCTTTTGGATATTGTGAGAGAATGTTGGAGTATGTGGATTTTGACCCCAAAAGTATACTGTGTGGTTCAGTGTCTCAAAAAATTTGTAGACTTAGATATTCTCCAAATAAAGAAGCAAACATTTTATTATGTTGCTAACAGTGGGTTAAATCCAAGAGGATTTTTAGCAAAGAAAAGAGATTTTTAACCATTAACAAGACAAGTTCCCTAGCAGAACTCACAATTAACCAGAAGAAATATGCCATTAAAGGAGAAGTTGCAAGTTGTGGGCTACAATATTAGTAGGTTTTTATTGGGAAAATACAACTATTGACATCATAATTTGGCTTTCTGATTCAATATAGTAACTGTGGAGTTATGAAAATTTCATCAATGCAGAGAATTGAAACAGGGGTAGGACTATAATAAAAGTTCCTTTAAATGCAGCAAAACACTTAATCAAAATCATTCTCAGTGCTCTTCCCTGTGTGCCTCAGGGAGTAGCTTGGCTTCCAGATTGTTTACATTAATTCAGATTCTCAATCCAAGTCACCTAGTTTTCCTGATATTAGTATTTGTACTACTACTATACATACTACTAATATTTGTAGCATGTGCAAAGAACTTTGGAAACAAACATGAACTATTTTTTGTTGCAGTTTATATAAAGAAAGTAATTGTATAATGTGCAAGTAAATAAGATTTTTTTTTGCTGAGTGAAACAAATAAGCTAATCACTGAAGACTAAGAAAAAAAATTGGAAATAGATTATCAACAAGCAGAAATCAGAGAACCAGACTTAATTGGCATAGAAACATCATTATAGGTGTGAGACACAAATACATGAGCAATTGACTGTATGTGGCATTTGTCTTGAATAAAATGACAAAGTTACTTTTCTTTGGGCCTCCGTAAAATGATAGAATTGAGCATAAGATTCTCAGAGATCTCTTCCAGGATTATGTTCTAGATACTTTGAGTGATGGAAGTAATCAACCATAAAGTACTCTTTAACTTGGAATAATCACTGTAAGCCCTTCCCCTTGCCCAAATGCTCACACAATCCCTTGAATATCTAGTAAATTATAAAGATAGGAGCCCACTATTGGAACAATAATCTGTGCCTAAGATAAGATTCATATAAATGATATGCATGCACTACCTAAGGTCAAGGACACTTACAATTATGCCTTTGTAGCACTATCTTATGGCACAGGGCTTTAATCATATTTTTTTGTTGTTGTTGCTGTTCTTATCATTGATTAGTGTCAGGACTCTTCAAGGACTCAGAATTTTAAGGCAGATCCACACACCCATGAATCTCTGGATAGATTTCCTGGGCTCTGTAAATTTAGGTTCAAAAAGCAAGTAATTTAGTGAATCATTTTCAATATATCTCCTAAAATCTCACCTTAGGTTCTGAATTTTAGGTTTTCCTGTCTGACATAAATCAATTGCAATAAACTGGCCCAGTGAAATCTTTCAATTAATTACTCCTAGACACCAACTCTGTAAGTTACAGATGTCCCTTTTAAGCTCAGGCTTTTCTATCAATGCTTGTGTGTTGTTGTTGTTTCTTAATTCCATGAACAAAACACTCCATAGCAGTCATCCGCCAAGTTTGTTAAATCTCTCAGCAGCTTGTCACGTTGCTGAGAAGTGTAAGTGTCAGGGAAATGGGTGAAAATAAACCCAGATCATAAAATTAGAGGTAATAATAAAGAGATGTTGGAAGTGAGAAATATCATAACCTAAGGAGAAAGGAAGAAGAAAAAAAAAGTTATAACAAGGGAATAAGCTCAGCATGTAGGCAAGTCATAAAGCAGAGCAAACATATACTTTATTTCATTGTTAGAGCAGGGAGTTTGCTCATTGTTCCACAGAATGAGCAAAAAAAAAAAGCCTTAAACTAAGAGAATAGTATTATTCCAATAAATGAGTGCTAAACTTGGAGTAATGATATCTGGTTTCACATTTCACCTCTAACATGCTTTAGCTATTGAACAGTAAGAAATTCCACTTCATGTTACTGAAACTTGATTTTCTTGTTAGTGATAATGCCTATTGACCTTCCTTGAAAAGTTATTTTCAGGGAAGTGCTCTGTAAACTTTATTGCATATTTCTAAATGAATTATTATTATTATTACCCATAGCTTTTTATATATTTAGTTGAAATTGTCTTTTTGGGAGTGCTTTTTTGGCTCATCTTCATACTTTTGAGCTTCAATTCATAGAATCTCACTAAAAGAGAATTTTTTTTGCATAAATTCTTCCTTCTGCTTTGGAAAAGAAAGAATTGGGGT
The DNA here is from genome assembly GCA_023553655.1 of Myrmecobius fasciatus. Taxonomy (NCBI): domain Eukaryota; kingdom Metazoa; phylum Chordata; class Mammalia; order Dasyuromorphia; family Myrmecobiidae; genus Myrmecobius; species Myrmecobius fasciatus. Next base: position 5,901 of record JAJPUD010020076.1, read on the forward strand.
GAAGAGAAAAGAATGGACTGAACAGCATGTGTATTTCATATAGCACAGTGCTGCATGCTACACTCTGATATTTGTGAAATGCCACATTACTATAAGAACAGACATTATCACATATGAAGAAGAGTGACATTTGGTCATGATAACGCAATCCATTTAAAAGATGTAAATGGTAAGATTGCCATTTTGAGGCCATAGTTTCAGAAAATAATTGCTTATTTCATTACTTTCCTCCTTGGAAATCTACTGAACACTGGGCAATCTTTTTGTGTATGGTAACTAAAAGTGAAAATAAATCAAGATTTTTCTGGGTTTGTTATTATTATTATGGATATCCATATATTATATTGACTGATACCATTCATTTATTTCTTATATATACATATATATATTACAATTTATCCTCCTAACCTACATTAAAAAGATCTATGTTAAACTTTAGTTACATTAACATAGATCTTCTTAAGGTAAGCAGAATAATATATTGTTCTTTGCAGAGATGGGGAGGCAGAGTCAGTCTGAGCATGCCATGGGCTCTTGTCCAAAAATAAGGAAAATATTATTTGATAGTATTTGAAATAAAATTGCTAATTTCAGTTTTATCTTTAGAAAGGCATAGCCTAATTATTTATGAGGATTTTATCTAAAAGAATGCAGGGGGGAGACAAGATGGGATGGAAGGACAAGGACAGAAATAGTTGGTATAACAAGACTCAGTAGCTAACTTACTTGACACTAATGCTTAACCAGAAGAAATATGGTCAAAGTAGTCAAAGGATGCACAAACTACACAAAATAGTTATGAAGAAAATGGAGAAGTCTCCCTCGAGGATTTTTCTAGAATTTCAGTCATTCTATAATTAGGTTAAGAATAAATAAACAGGGCATTACCATTGAGATTAAGGCTGAAAGTATCTTTTAGAAGGAGAAATAGAAGAATATGTGCAAAAAAAGAACCTGAATCATAAGTTCTATAATCCTAGTTAAAATTGAGCTATGATTTATTTGCTAACTAGAACTGTATTGCTCAATAAAATGCAAAGGTAAATATGCATTTTCTTTACCCTATTGGAGGATATTGGAAATCATACTGGAGGTAAATTTGGGGAATGCATCATCTGTTTACCAGATTAACTAAAACTATCACTAAGTCATAAGGAAATCCCTATGGATATAGGGCAGAGTGAAATGGGAAAGACATAGTTTATTAAAAGATAAACTTTAGATAAGAGTATAAATGGGGTCCTTGAAAAGGATGAAAGCGTTAAATGCTTACAAGGTAGGAAGAGAAGCACAGAAGAATTGAAATGCTTGTTCTATACATGTTTGGGTGTTTGTGTTGAGGGGCAGGGTTGATGATGGAAGTGCTAAATGCAAATTTAGTGACTTCTGCCACTATCTCCTTCATCCCTATCCCACAAGATATAGTGCTCCAACTCCTTAGGAAGTTAACCCTTCTACCTGTTTTAATTCCATCCCATCTCCTCCAAAAGATTTTCTCCCTCTGTCATTCTTACTCCTTCACTTATTTTCAATTTTTCCTTTATTTCCTACTGCCTATGAAGATACTTACATCTTTCCCATTCTGAAAAATGCTCTTACTCAATCCTACCATCTTTGCTATCATCCCCTATCTTTTTTATTCTTTGTAATTAACCTCCTTGAAAGTGCCATCTACAATCAGTACCTTCACTTTCTTTTCTTTTACTGTATTCTTAAACCCCTGCACTATGAAATCCAAGCCTATTGTTTTATCAAAACTTTCCTTCCAAAACTACCAATGATTTGTTAGATGCCATATCCAATGACCCTTTCTCAATCTTCTTTTGCTTTGACTTCTCTTTGGCATTGGATGATGTTGATAGCTGTTTCTTCCTTGATACTCTTTTTCTTAGGTTTTTGGGACTCCAATTTCTCCTGGTTCTCTTCGCACCAATCTCACTGCTCTTTCTTTGTCTCTTTTGTTGGATTGGATTGAAAATTGAAATTGTACCTTTTAATTTTAAATGTCTTTCAGAATTCTTTACAGGGCTCTCCTTTGTTTTTCTTTTATGCCATTTCACTCAATCTAATAAGTTCCCATGGATTGGATGGCCATCTCTATGCTGGTGATGCTCATCTATCTTTCCCCAAATTCTGCTGACCTCCAATCTCATATAACCAATGGCCTTTCAGACATGTCAAACTAGATAGCCAAAAGACATTTTAAACTCAACATATCCAAACAGAACTCATTATCATTTCCTCCAAACCTATGCCATCTTTTTACCTTCTCTATTATTATGTAGGGTCACATTATCATCCCATTCCTTTACACTTACAACCCAGAGTCATTTAGGATTCCTCATTATCTTTCACTGTTCATATCTAATTTATTGTTCATTTCATCTTTGCAATACCTATTTTATCTATCTCTTTCTGTCCTCTGACATACCAAAACTCTAGCACAAGCCTTTATTATCTCATACCTGGATTATTATAATAGTTTGCTATTATATACCACATATAAAATGCTCTTTTTCATATTCAAAGCCCTTCATAACCTAGTCTTTTCCTATCTTCTCAGTCTTCTTATAATACTTGTATAATTTGTACTTTTTGATGCAGTGACAGTAGCCTCTTGGCTGTCCCACAAATAAGACACTTTACTTTTCAACTTTAAACTTTTTCTCTAGCTGTTTCCTAAGCCTAGGATCCTTTCCTTCCTTTTCTCTGACTATTGATTATCTTGGCTTCTTTTAAATACAAACCAAAATCCTATTTTCTACTTTCTTATCCTATTAATTATAGTGCCTTTCTCTGTTAATTATTTCTTACCTATCCCATATACATTTTTCTTTATTCATATTTATTTGTATATTGTCCCCAATCCAACCCCACCTCCTGCCATTAAATTGTTAAGATCCTTGAAGTCCCGGACTGATTTTTGCTTCTTCTTCGTATCACCATCACTTAACACAATGCCTGGCATATGGTAAGCTCTTAATAACAATTTTAAAAATTGGTCGATGGAGAGTGAACACATTAAATTTCTATTGGGGTAGAGAATCATTGAGATGTTGTAGTACACTTTGCAGTCAAGTTCCTAAAGATTAGATGTAAAAATTCATTAAATAAGTATTTATTAAGCTTTTATTATATACAGTACTAAGAGCTATGATATCTATAAAAAGGAAGGTCAGCAACTTTGCATATCCATGTAAATATACAAATTTCTGGCTTCTGAGAATTGAGGTATCTCCTTAAAGTAAAATCTTCACAAGGGCCTAATCATAGTCTGCATTATACTTAGAAAAGTGAAATGCCTAGTTGTGTCTTTAATCTCACTGATGTTAGTATTCCTTTTCCTGGAGTAAATCTATCCACAATTTCTCATTCTTCATTGTTATTTTCCATGTTTTTCCATAAAAAATCCATAAAGAACTTTTTTTTTTCTATGCTAAAGACCTATTTCTGTTTATGTCATGGAAACCAGTATACACTTAGTAACCAATAAATCCTTCATTTTTTTTTTTCTATGTGCTGAGCTTATCTCCTGTCTGGTTAACTATGTATCCATGATAGCATGTTTTTACACCATCTGGCTTGATGGTATTCCTTCACAATATGCTTCAATCTATTTACAACTACATATCTTTCAATTACTCTTTGGGTTACATTAAAGTTTGATTTCACTAAAATCATTATGATTTGTGATATAGAATCACCAAAAGCATGTTCTTTCCCCCCTTTTTTTTAATTTAAAGGATGGACCTTTGAATATAACCTCTGGCAGTTTCTACTAAGCTGGAAAGATTTCTAATATAGAGCTGGTGACAGACTGCATTTTCTGTCAGAGGACCAGTTCAGCTCTAAAGAGGTTTATTACCAGAAGGTTGGCCAATAATTGATGGATTTTATGGCCAGGACAACCCATGAAACAAAAAAATAAATTGTGCACATTTAAGTAAATTAGTCAAAAAAGACTGAAAAATTACGTTTTCAATAAATAAAATCAAACTTTTAGTTTGTTATTTCTGTTCATATTTTATTTTGGTAAATCCACTAGTCATTGCTTTAGAAGTATATATTTAAAGAACTAATTCAGCCTTCAAAATTCTGATTCTGGATTAATATTCTGTTTCATGTAACCTATGATAATTTTCTTTGGATTACCAGCTTTCAAAGCAAATTCTAATATAATATGGTACAACAAAGCTCTTCTTATGTTTTTTGAGATACATGTGGGTAAAGCTTATGAGGGCAACATTAGAATAAATGAAGACAGAAACATGGTTTTCTTGGCAATATAAGCATTTTTGCCATATGTTCAAAGTCAGGAATCGTGTGTAGTATTATTCATAATTGGCTTTATTCATCAAAAATTCCTAACTTTCCAGCAGTGGTCATATAGTCCCAGTGGGTGAGCATGACTATAATCCTACTAATCTTCATTCAATATTTTCCTTTTAACAAAATGTTCACTCCACAGAGTAGGGGACACAATGGATCCATTGGTAACACATTAGAGGGTTTATAATAATATAAATTTGCATAGTACTAATTACAGTTGAGACAAAGGCAAGTGAATGAAAAGGGGGAAAGATAAAGGTAAATTCTATAAGAATTAGTAATAATGACACAGAATCTGAATTCTTAATCAGAAAGAAGTTGTTATGTTATATACCAATATTAAAAAGGACAAAATTTCCACCAAAATCTATTTAGCTCAAACATTTATGCCGTACTTGTACAAATTGATGAATATCACGTATTCTCTCTTTTTTTTTCCTATCCTCATGGGAAGAAGGCATGTAGAAAGTTCTATTTTTTTCTTGTAGAAAATTAAATAGGTTACAGAGGTTGAAAATTAGTGAGATTTTGGACCAAGGATTGGACCAAGAATTTCAAACTCCTAGCCAGGAAGGGAGTTCGCCTAAAAAGGTCTGGTAAGGCTAGCTTTAGCTGAAGTTTCTCAAACCTAAAAAGGATAGAGTCCTGAAGCTGGAATAAACAATACATGAGTTCAAATCTGGTCTCAGACACTTAATGACTATGTGATTATGGACCACACCCTCTTTCTCCCTCAGTTTCTTCATGTGAAAATGAAAAAAAAAAAAAGAATAGCACTTAGTTCCTAGGGTTCTGGATAGGTTACAATAAGTTAACATTTGTAAAGCACTTTGCAAAACTTAGAGAATATATAAATATTAGCAGTTATTAGAAAAGCTTAATTCATTCAGAAGAAATCAAAGAAATTGACCTATGGTTGTGACGATACATTACACTATTAACCTTCTAAGAGTAGGGGTTTTATTTTGCCTTTTTTGTTATCCCCAACACTTAATACAGTGTCCATTACATAGTATGGATTTAATAAATGTCAGTAGATTAATTGGCTGATTGTGTAGCTGATGTGGCATTGTGTTTTAAGGATATGTACTCATGTGAAAATTAGAGAAAAACAAGCAGACAAAAATTAAAAAAAAACCTTTTAGAGACTTTTAATAGCAACTTATATTTTCTAATAGTTATACAAAATCACTTCAATTTGAATCTTATGTTGTAGTCCCTACTGTGATGCACCAAGATGTAGACATATCATTAAATTGGCAACAGCAGGAGTAGACTGTATATATAGAAAGAAGACATTTCCTGGGAAAAGCACAATTTTGAAGATATCCATGGACTGATTCTTGAAGTAAACTTCTTAATAAGGACATCTACAATAGGTTCCCTGACCTTTTCCTTCTTCTACCTTCTTCTTAACCTATTACTAGTCAGTTTCCAACTTTATCCTTCTGCCAAAACTACTCTATGCATGGATACCAATGATCCTTCAGTTGTGAAATCCATTGAACTTTACTCCATTCACATTCTCTTTGACCTCAATGCTCCCTTTCACATTTTCAATCCTCCTGTCTTTCTGGATCATCTCCTCTCTCAAGGTTGTAAAAACACCAGTCTCTCCAGATTTTGTTCCAATCTATCTGACTATTCCTCCCTCTACTTTGCAGTATATTCATCCAAATCAAATCGTCTAAGATAGCTATTTCTCATGTTCTATCCTGGACCCTGCTCTTTTCCTTCTAAAATCTTCACTTGATGATACTATCACCTCCTAAAAATTTAAATCTATGCTTATGATTCTCCAGTCTCTCTATTCTACCTTCTATTCAACTTTAATCTCACATCTCCAACTGTCTTTCAGATACCTGTACCTGGATATTCAGTAGATATCTTAAACTCCATATCTTAAACTCTGTCTAAAACAGAATTCATTATTACTTTATTACTGTACAGGGCAATACCAACTCAATTAAACTAAGAGTTATATTTAATTCTTCACTATCTTATCTCACATATACAATTTGTTAAAAAGGACTTTCTACTTCACCTCTACAAAATTTCTCTTATTTGCATTCTTTTTCTTCTCTGGCATTGCAACTTTGCAACTAGTACAAGTTTCCATCTCCTCAAACCTGGACTACTACAATAGTTTGCAAGTGGATCTGCCTGATTCTCATCTCTTCCACTGCAATCCAAATTCCGTTTAGCCACCAATGTTATTTTCCTAAAGCATTAGAAGAATTGTGTTACTCCATTACTCAATAAACTCCACTGGTTCCCTATTGTCTCCAAGATTAAATAAAAATGCTTTGATATTCAAAGAATTTCATAATCTAGTCCCCTCCATTCTTCCCCCGTCATCTTACTTCCTGGCATGTAATCTTGAATCCAATAATATTGATCTCCTTGCTGTTCCAAGAACAGGACACTCCTCTCAGTTCTGGGAATTTTCTCTTGTGGTCCTCTTTGTCTAAAATGAGCTCCCTCCTCTGATTTGATTAATAACTTTCCTGTCTTTCTTTTGATCTCAACTAAAATCTCATCTTTTATTAGTCTTTTCCGGCTCCTCAATTCTAGTGACTTTCTCTGTTGATTATTTCTTATTTTGCTTTGTATCTATTTGTTCACATAGCATTTCCCCCAATAGATGCTCCTGAAGGACAGAAATGATTTTTTGACATTTTTGTATTTCCAACACTTATCATGATGCTTTATATATAGTAGGTGCTTTATAATTTTTTTTGATTAGTGGTTCATTGAAAATATCTGAAAGAGAAAAAGATACTAATTGGGAAAAAAATCAGTTTGAATAAGTGCAACCTAATAGGGAGCTACTTTCTCTTCAAGATTTTAATTCAGCAGCTCAAAAACACCTTTATTCTCCAATACTGAAAAACTGATATGTGATTACTGAGTTATTATCCTTGACTTTTAAAAAAATATTCTACAATGGAAGAGGTGCCCATAATTTAAAAAGTGCAAATATTCTGATTTTTAAAGACATAGAATATGGAAATTATTATTAATGAGTTTGATTTGTTTCCTAACAAAATTCAAGATTTTATTAATAAAGACACTGCAATTGAACCTTTAGCAAAGGAAATGATGACACCAATCATCTACCCATATGGCTTCATCAAGAGCAAATAATGCCAGATTGAACTGATTTTAACTTCCCTGTTATATCAGGGATATCAGATATTAGTATTTAGATACTGGAAGGTTTAGCAAGTATTAGGAAAGCATTAACTTTGTTAACAAAGTTTTTCATTGCCCTGAAGAAGAAAAAAAATAGAAAGAACATGATAAAATGTTTTCAGGAATGTCTGATTGCCAAGTGATATAAGAATTAAACTTGTTCTCTTTGGCCTCAGAAGACAGAACCAAGAGCAGTGAAAAAAATATTACAAAGGAATAAATTGAAGCTAAATATCAGGGGGAAATAAACTAGCAATCAAACAATGCAAAATAAGTTCCCAATAATGAAAGTTGTCCAAAAATGGATTATGTCCCTTCCTCCTTCTAAAGATTTCCTAGCATGGGCTTGATATCACTTGTAGATTCCTTTATCAATTAAGCTAGAAACCTGCTGATGTTTTCAAAGAACCATAGTGATGGAGATAGAAAATAGGACAGTTAAATTAGTATAGAAGTAGTCGAATGATCAGATTCAAGAAAAAGTTATGAATTATAACCTGGAAAGTGGTCTCTTGTGTTATGCCCCAGTTATCTATACCTTGCTTTGTGCTCTTCCATAATTTCATCAATGGGGATAGATGTCATGCTTACTAAATTTGCAGATGACACAAATTTGGCAGGATAGATGGAGAAAGCTAAAATTTTGGATGATAGAATCAGTTTCCAAAATATTTCTACAATTTAGAACAAGGGATCAAATCCAGTAAGCTGGAATTCATAGAAATAAATGTAAAGTGACACAAGTAATTTCACAAAAAAATCAAATTCTGACTCCATCACTCACTAAGTAGATATCCCTAATTAAGTCATACAAACTTTCTGATCTTCAGTTTCTTCATTTGTAAAGTAGGGATGATAAAATGTATATCCCCTATCTTATAGTATAATTGTAAAGAATGTGTTTTCTAAACTTAGCAGAATTCTAAGCGGAATGTTTTTGGAAAAAAAAAAACAGAAAATTACTTCAGTGGATATAGTCTTAGGCTTGTGGCCATAAAGCCCCAGATTCAAATCCTGATTCATATACTTAGGAATTGAATAAGCCTGAGCAAACCATTTAATATTTTTCAGCTTCACTTTCCTCATTTATAAAATGAGTAGTTAGGCTCAGTAGAGCCTCCAGCTCTAAATCTATGCTACTATGATTCCATGATTTTAATTATGATAAGATCATTAAGCCCAATAATTTTAGCATGTGGCTGAATGTGGTAAGGCAACCTACAAGATGATTATAGGATTTAGAGGCAGAAAGTACTTTAGGGATCATCAGGTCTAATCTATTCATTTTATATATAAAAATAATGAGGTCCATGGAGTTGAACTGAATTGCCCACAATTAGGTAGCAGAGCTGGAATCCAAAGCTAGAACCTCTGTGTTTAGCCCAAGGACTTTTTTCATGATATCACACTGTGCCTAAATTAATCACTCATTAAAGGATCACAACTGCAGTGATTATTGTATGGGAGGAGGAAGAAAAGAATAAAAAGAAGTGGAAGTCAAGACCAATTGGACAGTCATGTATCCATAAAAGCAATTCTTGAATTTGCTATGGCATTTTGCCAGGAGCTTGAACACAATTTTTTCTTATCTGGATGCTGCTATTGACATAGAGTATCACCATGTTTGTAGTATCACTGCCAAGAAGAAGCAAGAATGCTTACCTATCTTCAAAAAATGTTTGTATGGTTTTAAATGAACTCATGAAAAAGAATGTAGCAACAATCATACCAAAAGGCTACAATTTTGGGACCTCAAAAATTCTGAAATAATCAAAGTGGGACCTCAGAACCCCCTTTTTCCTGGTTGCATCTCTTTTTGATTGCCTCCCATCTCAGGGTGCTCAATGTTATCACTTTCCCCCTTCCTTTCCCTCTCAAAATAAATTCTGAAAAAAAAGGGATCTGATCATAATGTTTCATTAAGATGTAAATGACCTCTAATTATCTAATGAGTAGCTATCTCAAGATGTTTATGTTTTAACTGGGGTAGATGCCTTAATCAAAAAGATTCCAGGTTTCATTACCTTATGCCCCCATTTTAGTCATGGCCCCAGGCTTAAAGAACAACTGGGTCTTTCAAAAGATGCAGTTAATTGTGTAATCTTAATTCTTCATTCAGTCGTGATTGAAGTAGATATTCTCAACTTGTCTGCCCAAAATTTCAATAGGGAAGTTTAATTAAATTTACATTCTAAAATATTCCATGATATTCTAGAATATCCCTTCTATGGTCAGTCATTATTGTTGAAAAGTAATATAACATAACATGACACTGTATGACAGGACAGGACAGGACATAACTTAGTAACATTTTTCTCAAAGCTGCTACTGTATTTCAAACGCAATCACTTTTCATCACATACAAAAATTGAAAATCAAAGATGAGGGCTTTATAATGCTTTTAGTCACTAACTTTTAAAGTCATACTATAATGTATCATAGACCAATGCAGGTCATTTATAAAAATAAGTCTATCTTCAAATACAGATAAGGTGAAACTAATACTGAAACAAAGGAGATACTAAAATCCAAAGAAGAAAAAGCTGAAAAACTAGAGAACATTGAATATCTTCTACTACATAAAAAATCAAGAAAATTTTTGTTTTTCATTTATTTCATTTCTGTCTGATTGTTTGTGATTCCACTTGAGTTTTCTTGGCAATAAAAAAGTCAAAAATGGGCTTACAATAAAGAATAATTTAATTTGTAAAATGTTGCAATAATATAAAAAAGAAAAGTGGAACTCTACTAAAATGCAGTCTATTATTCTTGCCTAGCAAAAATTAATTGTTCAGTTGTTCTTCATTTGTGTGGAATTCCTCTTATCCCTATTTGGGGTTTTGTTAGAAAAGATATGGAAGTGGTTTGCAATTTCTTCTTCCTTCTCATTTTTACAGATGAAGACCTGGGACAAATAGGATTAAGCGATTTTCCCACGGTTTCACATAACAAGAGTTTGAGACCAGATTTGAACTCAGAAAGATAAATCTTCCTGATTCTCAACTCAGCACTCTATCTACTATATTATTTATCTGTTCAAAAACTTTTAATTAAAAAGAAAACATAACAAGCAATAGGAATATCTCACAGGATTTTGAGTATAAGCATATTTCAGCATATCAAAAAGCCATTTTATAGTTTGTACAAATTTAACTAATAACCCACAATACGAAAAGCAAATAACTTTTTAAAAAATATTTAAAAGTAAGTTTTAAAAGCAGGCATTTTCTATAAATATCACAAAATTTAAACATTTTTAAACATTTCATAATTTGTGTCTATGTATATGTATGTATATACATATGTACATATATGCATATATATGTATGTATGCCATTGACACAGTAAAAACAGAGAAAGCAAAAGAGAGGAGGAGTTATCAGGGAATTCTCAGCAAAGACTTGAAATTTCTTAATAGCAGAAATAACTTGAGAAAACTTCACAAGATGTGCAGAAAGACATTATATGGCATACGCAGAAAGAAACATGAAATTCACACTGCCTTATTAACAACAAAAAAGAGAAATATATTGAAAGGAATCCCCAAAACACAAATATAGTAAAAATTCTAGATCTCAAAAATTTGAATCAAAATTTAAAAGAAGATGATACAAAAAAACAAACAAACAAGCAAAGTAAGGCAGAGAAAAAAATTCAACTGCAATCAAAAAACTCTATTATAGAGGCTTAAGAAGCAAAGAAATCAGAGGAGAGAGGGAAAAGCCCTGAAGAAAGAGAATGAAGAAAGTTTAATGTCATCTATATGGTTACAAGAAGTACAGCATGAGAAAAATTCTAGTTGAATCAAATTTCAAATAGAAAATTTATGTACCATGATTGACAGAAGAGTTACATCATGGAAAGAAACTGAAACTAAAGATTTTCTACAAAGCTGAAAAATAGAGTGTGACTTCTAGGTTAAAGAGGGAATAATGTAGAAATATCTTTCATATCATATGCTATATTGGGGAGAAATCAATTTATATGGGTCAAGTGACAGACATATTAGTTATAGGCTTTCTGTGTCACAGTATCTTTCTTAAATAATATCAAAATGTCATTCATATGCAGTACAGATAAAATTATTGATATACACATAGGAAAGACAGAGACTCCTTTGTGCAAGTGTAAGTCTGAAGGTAAAATTGATCTGATAGATAAATTCTTGGGAACATCTTATTAAAATGTGTCTTCTCCAGGAAAGGCACATTGTACATAAAGCTATTAAAGAAAAAGTTATGTTTGCATATGATAAGAGATTTATTTATATCCTAAAATCAAAGGCCAGTTTGAAGAACATGTTTCAAGTAAATATATAAAGCTAGACTTAACATAATGCTTTTGGAAATGTAAATTGGACAAGAACATATTTGGAAAGTATGCAACAGAATCCTATACAATATTAATGAAATGGAATGGCTCTCACCCTAAGGCAGCTCTGGAAAGAATAACACTTATTCATTAAATAAAGGAGAAAGAGTTTTGATAGATATTATCAGGGCACATTTTAAACCACTTAGAAAACATACAGAAACACTTTTTTGGAAAAAAGATGTCATCACCCTACTGAATGATAAAAAAGGCTGGCAATATGTACATGACATTGGGTTTGATAAAAGTAGCTAAAAGTGATTTACTTCTAGATGAAAATGATGAAAAATCTAAAATTCAACAATGAAATCAGAAGTCACTCTCCCCCAAATGGATAATATACAGTTTAATTCACTCACAAAAAAGAGATTGAAAAAATAGCCCCACTACATAGATTTATTAAATGAAATGGAGAGCTATTAGGAGCTGAGCATCAAATTTCCATACCAATATATACATTATTCAAGATCATAGAAACTATACAACTAACCTTGCAGATTGTAAATTCTAGCATGTATTGAATACCTAGTAAGACATGACCTGATGACTAGAGTTATACCAAAAATGCAACCTCTTTCATGAATTGACAGAGAAAAGTTTCAATATTCCAAATATAGATCTCAAAATATAATTGATAATGGAACACATAAGTTGTATAGTAATTGAAACATTACTGTAGCTAGAGTTGTTGTTTCTCACAATTACTTGGACATAGCATTGATATCTAAATATTTTAAGAGTAATATTTTTAATATCATTTGGACTATTTTAGTTTCCAATCAACATGGAATGAAGAGCTTTTTATAGAAATCTAGCAGAAATCAAGATGATTGTGTGTTGTGAATTGAGCTAACACAATTTTAACAGCTCTTCATATCTTTGTAAATGTCAAGTATATATCTATCATATCTAATTAAAAATTTATTCTTAAGATTATTCCCATTAAATCACATTGTTGTTATATATAAATATTTTGTATAATGTTATCATTTACATTATTTATAATGTAACTATTTAAATTAAAGTATGTTATATTATCATTAATAATTCCTTCCATTTGTAAAATTGAAGAGTCATGTCCTCTTCATAACTGAGGTATATACATTTCATCTTCTTCCATTCTTTTTATAGTTTTGTTAAATATGTATATTTTAATCAATTATCCATCTGGAATTTACTGTGGTATATGGCATATGACATATCAAGTCAAGTAAATAAGCATTTGTTGGAACATGTACTAAGTAGCAAGAATAAACCTAAATGCTACAGATACAAAGAAGAAAAATAATACATTTCCTAACTTCAAAGGGCTTACATACATCAGGAGAGAGAATGTGTAAACAACTGTGTATGTAGAAGATGCATCCAGATTAAAGAGAAGAGGTTCAGAGAGGAGAAGGCATTACAATCTGGGGGCATCAGGACTTTCTTGATTAAGTAGAATTTGAGTTGAGTCTTGAAAGAAGAGGGAAACAGTCAGATGTGGGGGGCATTCTAAACATGGGGAAAACAATTAAAAAGCAAAGGAATGGGAACTGGAGAGTTAATGTTCAAGGAACTGAAAGTAGGGCAGTTGCTGGAACATAAGAGAATGCTGTAGGTTTAGAGCAAAATAAAATATAAGCATATTTGAAAGATTTAAAAAAGTTTTTGACTAATCCTAAGAGAAAAATGAGTCATTGGAGCTGACTGAGTGAATAAATAGAGGACTGACATAGTCAAATGAATGGTTCAGGAAAATCCTCTTGATTGGAAGGTAAGTTGAAGTGAATGAGTCTTGAGGCACTAAGATCAGCTTTCTTATTGCCATAGTCTAATCATGGGGCAATTAACAATAACCAACAGATATTTATTCAATGACTGACATATTTTAGGCACTATGGCACTTACTATGCCCTCTCTCCCAAAAAAACATAAGATAGTTCCTATCTTCAAGCAGCTCACAAACTAATGATAAGCAACACATAAAAAGAAACTGAAAGAGGTGAGGAGAGGAGGAAGGTTACCTAGTTTAGGGGCATGTTGTAGTCTTCCACACTGGAGAAGAAAAATTATCTGAAGAGGTAAGATTTTCCCAGTTGACTTTATCTTGCAGAGTAATGCATTTCTGAAGATCTTGAAGACATGAGGAGTGGTTAATGGGTGAATCTAAATCTGGAGTTTGCCAAAGCCTGTTCTAATCAGCTTGTAAACTTGCAAGATATTATTTAAATTTCAATGTGATAATTCACACTTCAGAAATCAACAATTCCTACAAATCCTTTTTCATACTGCATTATTTCCCCTATTGTTGTTGTTTCTCCAAATGAATTCTGGCATTGGTTTATTTAACTTTTTTTTAAAATAAAGTATCTCTTTGTTAGTCTGAAAAGTATAGGATTAAGATTATACATTAACTTTGATAGTATTGTCATTTTTATTATGTTGCCATATCCTAGTCACAAGTATCAAATATTTCTCCAGATAATTAGGTTGTTCTTTATTCTTTTAAGAACAATTTTGTAGTTCAATCTATGTATGTATTTTTGATGTTTTCATAGATTGATCCCCAAATATTTTATCTATTTTGTTATTTTAAAATTAATTTCACTTTCCATTATTTTCTCCTTGAATTTTATTATTAAAAATGTTGGCTTTCTTTTAAGTTATGGTGTTTTTTGTGGCCTGCACCTTTGCTAAAGTTGTTATTAATATTAATCTATTTGCTAATGCCTGAGGATTTTTTTTAAAAAATATTTATTTAATATTTTCCCCAATTACATTTAAAACAATTTTTTTCACATGTATTTTTAAAACTTTTGAGTTTCAGGTTTTCTCCCTTATCCCTATCCTCCACCCCAATTAAGAAACCACATGTGAAGTTATACAAAATTTTTATATAAAAGTCATGTTGTGAAGGAAAACATAAATCTCTTTACCATATTAAAAAACTTTAAGAAAAAATAAATTTGAGAGAGAAACCCAGAGAGAGAATGTATACATCAATCTGTTTCTTCAAATACAACCAGTTTCTTCTCTGAAGATGAATAGAATTTCTCATCATAAGTACTTTAGAGTAGTCATGTATCATTGTACTGCTGAGAATAGCAAAGTCATTTACAGTTGGTCATTCCAGAGCTTTGTATACAATACATTTCACTTTGCATGATTCATACAGGACTTCCAGGGTTTTTTTTTTTGTTGTTGTTGTTGTTTTTGTTTTTGTTTTTGTTTTTCTGAGAACATCCTGCTTATCATTTCCTATAAAACAATAATATTCCATGACAATCACATACCACAGTTTATTCAGTCATTCCCCAATTTTTGTACATATAGGTCTTTTTCCTTATTTTAAAAAATCTCTTTCAGGGTTCATGCCCAGTAGTAGTATTGTTAGGTCAAATGATATAGATAAATTTATAGCCCTTTAAGCATATTATCATAACTTTTGGTCATATATCAATTGGGCATGGCTCTTATTTTTTACAAATTTGACTCTGCATTTGAAGAGTAAGGCCTTATCAGAGAAATTGCTTCAAAATTCTTTTTTAAAAATTATTCCTGCTAATTATATTGCCTCTAATTTATTCCATTCTCTCTTTCGTTTCAGTCTGCCCATCTTCAAAAATGTTTTGATACTGAACCACTCCCTTCCCCAATATACCCCCTTTTTATCACTCTCTTCCCTTCCCATGTCCCATTCTCCTCTTATTTTCCAGGAGGGTAAGATAGATTTCCATGGCCATATTGAGTATGTAAGTTATTTCTTCTTTCTAAGATTCACTTACTCACCCTTTCCTCCACCACTTCCCCTCTAATGTAAGAGCTTTTTCTTGTTTCTTTTGTATGGGGATCATTTACACCATTTTACTTCTTCCTTTCCCTTTTTCCCAGTGCATTCCTCTCTCCTCCCTTAATTTCATCATTTTTAAAGGTATTATCCCTTCATATTCAAATCACACTTGTACCCTTTCTCTCTGTCTCTGTCTCTGTCTCTGTCTCTGTCTCTATATATATATATATTTACTCCTTCAAACTGCTATACTAACGAAAAAGTCCTAAAGAGTTATATGTATCATCTTCCCATGGAGGAATGTAAACAGATACACTGTATTGATTCCCTTACGATATCCCTTTTCTGATTACCTCCTTATGCTGCCCTTGAGTCCTGTATTTGAAAATCAAATTTTCCATTCATTGCTGTTGTTTACATCACGAAGAATCGTAAATTCTGTATTTTGTTGAATATTCACTTTTTAGCGAATATAATAAAAATGACAATACTACCCAAACTAATTTACTTATTTAGTGCCATACCAATCAAACTCCCAAGAAATTATTTTACAGATCTAGAAAAAATAGTAGCAAAGTTCATTTGGAAGAACAAAAGGTCAAGGATTTCAAGGCAATTAATGAAAAAAAAAGACAGATGAAGGTGGCCTTGCTGTACCAGATATAAAACTATATTATAAAGCAGCAGTCATCAAAACCATATGGTACTGGCTGAGAAATAGAGCAGTCGATCAGTGGCATAGAATAGGATATCAGGACAAGCTAGGTAATAACGTTAGCAATTTAGTGTTTGATAAACCCAAAGACCCCAGCTTTTGGGATAAGTACTCACTATTCAGCAAAAACTGCTGGGATAATTGGAAACTAGTGTGGAAGAAACTAAGGCTGGACCCATACCTAACACCGCACACCAAGATAAGATCTAAATGGGTTCATGATCTAGATATAAAGAGTGATGTTATAACCAAATTAGAGGAACATGGGATAGTTTACCTCTCAGACCTGTGGAGATGGAATAAATGTATGTCCAGGGAAGATCTGGAACTCTTAATTGAACACCAGATAGATAATTTTGATTGTATTAAGTTAAAAAGTTTCTGTATAAACAAAACTAATGCAGACAAGTTAGGAGGGAAGCATCAAATTGGGAAATCATCTTTACATTTGGGGTTTCTGATAAAGGTCTCATCTCTAAGATATATAGAGAATTGTCTCACATTTATAAAAATTCAAGCCATTCCCCAATTGATAAATGGTCAAAGGATATGAACAGACAATTTTCAGATGATGAAATTAAAACTATTTATAATCATATGAAAAGGTGCTCCAAATCACTATTGATCAGAGAAATGCAAATTAAGACAACTCTGAGGTACCACTACACACCTGTCAGATTGGCTAAAATGACGGAAAAAGATAACGATGAATGTTGGAGGGGATGTGGGAAGACTGGGACACTGATGCATTGTTGGTGGAGCTGTGAACGGATCCAACCACTCTGGAGAGCAATTTGGAGCTATGCTCAAAAAGTTATCAAACTATGCATACCCTTTAACCCAGCAGCGTTTCTATTGTGCTTATATCCCAAAGAAATCATAAAAGAAGGAAAGGGCCCCCACATGTGCAAGAATGTTTGTGGCAGCTCTTTTTGTAGTGGCTAGAAACTGGAAACTGAATGGATGCCCATCAATTGGAGAGTGGCTGAATAAATTATGGTATATGAACGTTATGGAATATTATTGCTCTGTAAGAAACGACCAGCAGGACGAGAAGCTTGCTTCAGGCTTCAGAGAGGCCTGAAGAGACTTGCATGAACTGATGCTGAGTGAAATGAGCAGAACCAGGAGATCATTGTACACGGCAACAACGATACTATATGAGCATCAGTACTAAGGGACATGACTCTCTTCAACAATGAAATGCTTCAAACCAGTTCCAATTGCTCAGTAAAGAAAGCCATGTACACCCAGAGAGAGGGATGTGAAATGTGGACCACAACATAACATTTTCATGTTCTCTATTGATGTTTGCCTGCATTGTATTTTCTTTATCGGATTATTCTCTCTTATAGATACGATTTCTCCTGAACAAAAAAATGATGTGTAGCAATAACTATACATATATTCGATTTCTTAAGTATTCTAACATAATTATCATGTAGTGGATATCCTGCTATCTAGGGGAGGGGTAGGGAGTAGGGGGGGAAATTTGTAACAGAAAGCTTTGTAAGGGTTAATGTTCAGGAATTACCCATACATATGTTTTGCAAATAAAAAGTATTAATAATAATAAAAAAGAATATTCACTTTTTCGCCTGAAAGATTATACTCCAGTTTGCTGGTAGATGATTCTTGGTTGCAATCCTACATCCATTGCTCGCCAGAATATCATATTCTAAACCCTCTAGTGTTTTAATATAGAAGCTGTTAAATCTTTTGTGATCCTGACTACAGCAACCGTCATACTTCACTTGTTTCTTTCTGGATGATTGCAATATTTTCTCATTAATGTGAGAGTCCCAGAATTTGTCTAAAATATACCTGAAAGTTTTCATTTTGATATCTCTTTTATGAAATTATTGATGGATTCATTCAATTTTTATTTCAATCTTTTGGTTCTAGAATATCAGTATAGTGTTACTTGAAAATTTCCTTAAAGATGTTGTCTAGGCTCTTTTTTGATCATTAATTTCAGGTAGATCAATTATTTTAAAATTATATTTCCTGGATTTATATATGTATACACACATATATATACATATACATATATATGTATACACACACACGCACATATATATATGGTACACACACACATATATATGTATATATAGATATATAAGGCACGCACACACACACACACACACACACACACACACATATATATATATATATAAATTATTGTTGAGGCAAGTGGGGTTAAGTTATTTGACCAGGGTCACACAGTTAGTAAGTGTGAAGTGTCTGAGGGCTGTACCTCGTCACTGCCCCTGGGTAGTTAATTCATAATTGTAATCTTCTGTCCATTGCCTTCCAGAATATGGTATTCCAGGCCCTTTGAACCTTTATAGTAGAAGCTTCCTGATCCTGGCTGTTCCTCCTTGATATTTGATTTTTTTTCTTGCAGCTTGCAGTATTTTTTCCCTTAAGATTGTAGTTCTGCACCAGATAGATAGTTTTGATTATATTAAGTTAAAAAGTTTCTGTACAAACAAAACTAATGCAGACAAGATTAGGAGGGAAGCATAAAATTGGGAAATCATCTTTACATTTAAGGGTTCTGATAAAGGCCCCATTTCTAAAACATATAGAGAATTATCTCATATTTATAAGAATTCAAGCCATTCCCCAATTGATAAATGATCAAAGGATATGAACAGGCAATTTTCAGATGATGAAATTAAAACTATTTATAATCATATGAAAAGGTGCTCCAAATCACTATTGATCAGAGAAATGCAAATTAAGACAACTCTGAGGTACCACTACACACCTGTCAGATTGGCTAAAATGACAGGAAAAGATAAAGATGAATGTTGGAGGGGATGTGGGAAGACTGGGACACATGCATTTTTGGTGGAGCTGTGAACGGATCCAACCATTCTGGAGAGCAATTTGGAGCTATGCTCAAAAAGTTATCAAACTGTGCATACCCTTTGACCCAGCATTGTTTCTATTGGGCTTATATCCCAAAGAAATCATAAAAGAAGGAAAGGACCTCACATGTGCAAGAATGTTTTTGGCAGCCCTTTCTGTAGTGTCTAGAAACTGGAAATTGAATGGATGCCATCAATTGGAGAGTGGCTGAATAAATTATGGTATA